>MUZC01000170.1:756650-782255 GCA_002072015.1 Radix auricularia | reverse complement strand
GATGAAGTAAAGATGAAATAGTGAAACAAGAACACAAAGATGAAATAGTGAAACAAGAACACAATGATGAAATAGGGAAACAAGTACACAAAAATGAAATAGTGACACAAGAACAGGAATATATAATAGTGAGACAAGAACAGGAAGTTCAAGTAGGGAAGCAAGAGCACAAAGGTGAAATAGTTAACCAAGAACAGGAAGTTCAAATAGGGAAACAAGAGCACAAAGAGGAAATAGGGAAACAAGAACAGGAAGATGAAATAAGGAAACAGGAATACAATGGTGAAATAGTGACGCGAGAACAGGAAGATATAATAGTGAGACAAGAACAGGAAGTTCAAGTAGGGAAGCAAGAGCACAAAGATGAAATAGTTAACCAAGAACAGGAAGTTCAAATAGGGAAACAAGAGCACAAAGAGGAAATAGGGAAACAAGAACAAGAAGATGAAATAAGGAAACAGGAATACAATGATGAAGTTCAAGTAGGGAAAGAAGAATACAACGATGAAATAGTGATACAAGAACAGGAAGATATAATAGTTAGGCGTCAACAAAGGAAAGAAGAGGAAAATAAAACAATTGAAGAAAAGCATGATGGAAGGGTAGAAAAACTGAAAGATAACATTTTAGAGCAGAGAGTTGAAATTAAAAGTGTCAAACTAGAAAATTGCACTGTAAAAGAACTAGAAGATGATATTGTAGGAAAACTTGAAAATGAAATGAAAGAAGAGCAAGAAAAGGCATTAGTTGAAGAAGATAATGAAATTGCAAAGCCAGCAGTTCACATAATAGAACAACAAGTTGATGAAATTATGGAAGGAGAAGATGATGGAATTAAAGAACAAGAAAATAAAACTGATAAAACTGCATTGGAAGAACCAGAAGATAATATTAAAGAACATGACATTCAGGAACAGCAAGAAAATGAAATTAAAGAGGCAAAAGCAAGTACATTTGTAGAAAAAGAGGCTGTTAAAAAAGACACATTTGTAGATGAAGAAGATGAATTTATAGTGGAACAAGAAGAAGAAATTTCAGAAGAACAAGAAAATGAAACCTTAGAAGAAAATGATATAATGTCACAAGAACAAGATGAAATAATACAAGAGCAAGAATATGAAATTTCAGAACAAGAAGAAAGAACAAGAGGGCAAGAATATGCAATTTCAGAAGAACAAGAAGATGAAAAAAAAGGAGAGCGAGAAGATGAAATTTTTGAAGAGCAAGAAGATGAAGTAATTGAAGAAGATGAAGTAATTGAAGAAGATGAAGAAGATGGAATTGTTGAAGAAGATGAAGAAGATGCAATTATTGAAGAAGATAAAATTATTGAAGAAGATGAAATTATTGAAGAAGAAGATAGAATTGTAGAAGAAGATGATGAAATTATAGAACAACAAAAAGATGATATTGAAACTGATGTTCAAATTGTAGAAGAAGATGAATTTGTAGAAGAACAAGAAGATGATATTGTAGAAGATGATAATGAAATTATAGAACAAGATGAGGAAATTGTAGAAGAAGATGAATTTGTAGAGGAACAAGATGACATTGTAGAAGATAATGAAATTATAAAAGAACAAGATTATGAGAAAATTGCAGAGGAAGATGAATTTGTAGAGGAACAAGATGACATTGTGGAAGATGATAATGAAATTATAGAACAAGATGATGAAATTGTTGAAGAAAATAATGACATTATAAAAGAACAAGAAGATGAAATTATAGAAGATACAATTTTAGAAGGAGGAAAAGCATTTGTAGAACAAGAAGATAAATCTGTAGAAAAACAGCCAGTTGAAATTCTAAAAGCACTTGATGAAATAGCAAAAGAAAATAATGAAATGGTTGAAAATCAGGACATTGAAATTGTTGAACAGAATAATTTTTTTAAACAGGAGAAAAATGACATTGCTTTTGGTGAAGGAATAACATGTTCAAAGAAGGATTTTAATAAATCATCTTCATACGGAAAAATTATGCAAAACATTTTGGAATCAGAAAATAATGAACTTAATGAAGCTAATTCGAAACTTTTTTCTGATACCTCTGTATTAACAAGTGAACTAAAGGCACTTCCTTCTTTAACTATTGAACTTCCGTTAGCCCCTTCTTCCTCTTCTGACCACAATAAAACATTGGGCGCCCCTGAATTCAATCAACATTTACATAGGGCTCTGTTGGCCATACAGATGGAAGAAAATTATCCCAATTCATCCAATGATTTGTCTGGGTTCACACACCGTCTCCCTTTGTACACAGACAAACCCAATCTCCCCCCGTTAACCAGTGTCACAGGGACTTCACACAGACATGGTATGACACCAACAGACACGATCATGCAGGAGACCTGCAGTGACAGTGATAACCATTCTGATGACTCTTTAATCCAAATTACAGATGATGAGGACAATATAAGCGTGGACAGCCTGAGTGAAGAGGCTAATCTCCCGTCTGCAAGGGTGGACCAAAGCATAACCAGGCCGGACCTAAGCATAACCAGGCCGGACCAAAGCATAACTAGGCCGGACCAAAGCGTAACCAGACCGGACCAAAGCATAACCAGGCCAGACAGCATGCTGGGTGTTAGGAATCCAAGGGTGACAACTGGGCCTGACTGTCACATGTTGGGTTATCAGGAGCCCATACCAATTGTCACCTATGACAGTTTGGACAGCCATTTCCTAGGTAACCTGGACGACAAGCACTTGTCGCTGTCCAGTTCAAGTGGCTATTTCAGTCACCAGATTGACAGCCTGGACTTTTATCCTATGGATAGTTTATCGGCCAGTGGATTGGATAGTTTGGATTATTTCTGTGCTGATAGTTTAGTGACTCCAACTGTGGATAGAGCTGGTGTTTACTATTTGGACAGCTTAATGACACCATCATTGGAATGTGTGGATGATATGGATACATCATTAACTCCAACAGTAGAAAACCGTGTTATTCCTTCTATGGATAGTTTTACCACCATTTGTGCTGACCAATCAGATTTGTGTTCTCTAGATAGCTTTGAGTCTCATCAGCTGGATAGTTTAGGGGCAAGGAAAATGGATGATAGTTTAGATTATCACCAAATAGATAGTTTGAATTTTTCTCAACTGGATAGTCTGTCAACAAATTTCATGGATGCTAGTCACATGGATAGTTTAACTACAAGTCATGTGGATAAATGCAGTTATCATCCAGTGGATACTTCAGATTTTCACAACTCTGACAAATTAAAAAAGTTACAGGATAAACCTGTGCAAATGTGTTCTAGACTCTTGTCACCAAGTGACAGCTTAGAGATTCAAGAGGATGACAGCTTAGATGAGGAGGAATTTCAATGGTACAGTAAGGCTGGTGCAGCGAGAAGTCTAGAAGGCTGTCAGCCACTGCTAGATGAGGTGGAACAGGTTTGTCAATGATACATATATGCAAGGACTCTATCTTATGTCATGTTTGTTAGTTAGTTAATTTTTTAGAGTTAGACTTAGGTCAGTTGATTTAATTCTCATATTTTGTTTGTATTTTTATTTTTATATTGTGTGTTGCTTGTTTTTTTTTTTTTATTTGGGTAAATGGGATGGACAAGAACAGTACAAATCTAAATTTAACATTTATTCCTTGAGAAGGTTTATGAAAATGTCAATTTTCTTCTTGGAAAAAATATTTTAAAGAACTTATTTTTCTAAGTTATTAAATCCAGACAAATTAACATTACTTCCACTGTCTCCTTCTACTGCATAATGGCATTTTACATATTTGTCTATTAATAAAAGTTTGTAGATTACTAATTATTGTAGGTATTTTGACAGTTTTTTTAATCCTACTTACTCCTCATGTAATTTTCTTTGAAATAAACCTCACAACCTTAATTACAAATCACTTCTTAAATATCTCTTATAGTATCTCACAGCTTAAAAGTCTTTTTTTCTTTTCAAAGAATGTTCTGGAATACAAACACCCTCAGTGGTTTAGAAATTGGATTATGTTATGAACTCATCAACTATAAGATCCTATAATGACATAGTAAACTCATTGTTGACAGAATAACTTTATTTTTGTTTCAGGCCAAACTGCGCTCCTCACTTTCTTGGCTGCTGTCTAAAGTCTATGGCAGCAATGTGCCTAAAGAACTGCAAGATCCGTTTTATCAGACAGCTGAGGTATACAGGCTTCTAACATTAAGTGTTACATTAAAGAATGAATTGAATCCCTCACCCACCCATCTAACAAATTAATTTTCTGACAAATGAGTTGAAGAAGGTTTTAGAAGTTCAGATACAGTAGAAGTCGGACTACCGAAAATTCCGGTCTATCGGGTGGTGCCCCTTCTTTTTAGTGTAGGCTTTCCTGTAAAACAAAGGTACATAACGTTATTATTAGAACAATTAGGTTAGCAATTAAACTACAGATACAGTATGCAAATACAACAAAGTTTATTTTACATTTCATATAATGTATGTACACGTACTGTAAAACTTACGAAACTCACTTTGTTTATAAACAGTTTCAAAAGTTACATACGTCACCACAGATGTGTTGTATTAAAGTAGAGAGTACTGCATTTACTGCGATGTGAAAGGACACAAAACAAAAACGCACAAAAAATGGCGATCACGCTTCGTGATTCATTAACTGTGATGCACTGCACCTGTATTACTGTATTTGTTGTAACAGCTGAGAATAGCCGGCCGCTAGTTGTTTCCAAACAATACCGATCGCTTCCGGATGATCCCGAACTAACCCAAAAACTCCTGAATAGCTCTAAAGCGTTTTTATTTGCTTTAAAGACACACTTTTGGAGAAAACCAACATTTTTAAAATTTTCCGAAGCGATGCCGGACTGTTGGGTGCCGTACTAAAGGACTTCTACTGTACTAAAAAAGAAAATGTAGAAGGTGGCAACTATTTGAGTTGGTTGACCATCTGTGAATCTAGTGTCTGACTAAATGGCTCCTTTGAGTTTGCTGGTTCTTATATCAAAGTCAAAGGCTGCTGATGGTTTCTTTTATGCTAGACTAGAAAGCTGAATGCTCTCTGGTGTTCCAGGCAATGTTTAAAGAAACAAGTATTTAGATGTTTCTTAAATATCTTCAAGAGTGAAAACCATCATAAAAATAAAAGAATTTAAGAAAATAAAACACTGATACATTTTGGTAATCAAAATTATATTTAAAAAAGTAGCCACCATTTTAAATGATTGCTCGAGTGCATGTTTTATTTTCCAGTTTATTGGCAGTTTATAATATTTGGCATTGTCACTGTAATTTGTTTAAAAATTATTTGCTGTTTGCTTTTGCTAGGGTCAGGTGGTGCTACGCCCCAACATGGTCAACTACATGTCTTCAAGTGAGCTGTATTGCCAGGCCTGCAGCAACATGTTCCCAGACACACACGCACAATGGCAAGGTGAGTTATATCTCCCAGAACACAGTCATATCAACACTGTTTAATGGACTACCCAGTAACAAAGTTTAGGCAAGATAGAACTGGGGGACAGTGAAGTTTTGGCCACCTAGTGATATAGCTTTATCTTCCTCACCATCGCAGTAGCATTGAGGACAGTGTGCAGCAAAGAGTTATGTGGGTTAAGAGAAATATATCATGGACAGGTGAAGAATGAATGGGAAGTACAGAATTACTGCATCACCTGGGTACAAAACAGAACTATGAAATGTGCTTGAAATTTTACCCGATAAGTAACAGGTGTTACAGGAATAAAGATAGAAAAAATATCACGAGTGCAGCCTAACGGATGCCATCTAATTTTCTATTAATGCTATGAAACTGAATATTTTAGCTCCAAAAAAAGGGGGGGGAAAAGAATAAATTGGACTTAATTTAACAAAGACTGATTAAAAATGTATAACTTGGCCCCCCCCCCCTTTCCATACTTCCACACAACTTTTTGTATTGAGCACCATAATCCTGATGGCTCAATTTTAAAAATGTAATTCATTTTTATTCCATCAATTGTTGCAGGTCACTGGAGCATCATTCAAGTGCTTTCCAGGAAAGGTATCTACATTTCAGACGAGACATCAGTCACAGAAACAGTTTTAGTTCAGACAGCTCCATTTAGATTGGTTAGTCATTTTCTTGTTAATAAATGATATATTTCATTTCCTTTTTTTTAAAAACAACAAAAAACACCATTATGTTATTAAAAAAAAAATTAACTTTTATTTTTCCTAAAGTTGAACCGTTTCGTTTGTGCCCCTTAGTAAAATATTTAAATACATAAATACATCTTGTCCTGTATATTTATGTAAATAATAGTAAAGTTGATTGCTATTTAGATTAATTTTAGTTGAAATGTTGAAAAAGCAAAAACTAAGGCATGACCTTTACAGACATAAGTGATATGTTCTATATGGGGTGACATTTATAAATAAATTTTACACCTATACTAAAGCAGAACAGACAATAGTGTAATATAAATCTGATACACTTTTTAATGTGTAATGTTGTACAGATGTGTTTTCCCTGTTGCTAAAAATAGTTACATCTTTAAAACTCTTGTTAATAATATTTTATCAGTAATAATAATAATATTTTCTTCCAATGGTCTTTCTTAAAACTCTTGTGTCAATGTATTCCCTACAGAAAGCCCACCTTGCCTTGATAGATGCCTTAATGAGAGCTTATATAGCTGAAGTAGCTAGTGTAGAGAAAGTCGTCAAAGCAGTCAAGTAAGTTATTTTATTCACTTCACTTAAAACTGGTCAGGAAAAAAGAAAATAGAAGAAGCAAAGGTCTAATGTTTTATACATTCATCAGAGTAGTTTAATTACATTGTATATGTATTCTGTATTTGATGTAAAGCTATCTTCATACATTGTCTCGAGAATTATTTAAATTTCATGTCTTTTTGTTCATCAGACGTGTCACAACATTCCCAGCCTCCAGTGAACTGCCCAGTACACCAGAGGAGGCCTTGAAGTTTTGGATCAATAAAATTTGTACAGTTTTAGGGACAGCTGGTGGGGACGCCGGGACTAATGGGGAGTTGGTTGCTGAGTCAGGGCTCAAGGTTGGTGTGAGTCTGTCTGGAGAGGTGCTAGTGTTAATAAGCTGACCAGTGGGATAAATTAATCAGAGGGGATTGTGGACTTGTTAACCCTTTAGTGGGAACAGAAGCCAAAAGCATCACTTAATGTTTTGGGCAAGAACATTCCTAAATACTTTTTTTTCTTTCAAAATCTTCCAAGACTTCTATTTGTTTACATCCGGTTTACTCAAATCTTTGACAATGCAATGTATTTGCTGAAAATTTTCAAGGCTGTCATTGCATATTTTCATGATTTTTTATTCTTCAGTGTTTGGGATTTAATTTATAACCCATTGACATTGGAGAAAATAATTTTGAATTTTATTAGCTGTGACATCAGCATCATGCTTACATTTGATCTTTTCCACTAGGACGAAAGAGATCACCGTTTTGTTGTATCGGTAGTTATAGTGTGTGTTTATAGTGCATATAACCTAAAATCGCAAACAGGGGACTTTTAAATATATTTGTGTTAATTCTTGGATAAAATTTTTTTGCCTATGGTAAAAAATTCAATAAATCTGGATTGAGTTCTCTTTATTTTATTTAGTGACACCAAAGAGCTAAACTTTTTTTTACTAACATAACCATAAAAGTAACAAATGTTCTGAAAATTTTAGCCCATATGAAGATAAAAAATTGAAAAAATCTCTGCCCAGTAAATGATTATCTGTTCACCATCACATAGGTGGCAAATAAAACTCTTATTTAGTCAAAGAGTTTTTTGATCAGTCATTTTGTCATCATGTGATTGCATCCCCTGTACCAGTAAAACCCATGTAACTAATGTGTTTTTTTTGCTTTTGTAAACAGTCTCGACTGGTTAAGCCTGCTGTCCCCACACGTGAGCCAGTTCAAGTTCCTTTGTTGGAAGACCTCATGAGAGATATAGGAGACGGCACCAGCGTGGCAGCAGTTATAGCTTACTACAGGCCAAACTTGGTCAACATCAAGGGTAGGTGTGCAGGCATTCAGGAATATCATTTAGCTATAGCAATGGTGTAGAATGAAACATTCACATCACCAGTAAATATAGACATTCAGGAATATCATTTAGATATAGCATTGGTGTAGAATGAAACATTCACATCACCAGTAAATATAGACATTCAGGAATATCATTCAGCTATAGCATTGGTGTAGAATGAATCATTCACATCACCAGTAAATATAGACATTCAGGAATAGAATTTAGCTATAGCATTGGTGTAGAATGAAACATTAACATCACCAGTAAATATAGAAATAGAATTTAGATATAGCATTGTTGTAGAATTAAACATTCTTATCACTAGTAATTAGTGTGGAGGAATCTTGCACAAACATTGAGGAAATAACATTTAGCAAATACGTTAGTGTAGTATGAAACACCAGTAAATAAGTATGGAGACATTATGTACAAACATTCATAAATAGTATTTAATCATATCGTTATCTTTTATCATAAATTTCAATAAGAAACTATTTCCTGGAACAAGGGTTGAAGAATAGAATTACTATTTGATTTTTAAAAAAAAGAGAGCATTGTGTGGGACTGCAACCAGGCTAGAGAGAAAGAAAGTTATAAAGCATGGGAGAGCCAGAAAAATACACATAGCTTCCTCTAGCACAGTTATGGAATGTGTTGTCTACACTGGATGAAGCATTATTCATAGTTTGCATACATATAAACCATTGTAGACCTACAGCCATTTTCTTCAAGAGTCAAGGCATAAATCTCTGACAGCTGATGCCTGTAAAATTTGTTTGTGGAACTGCTGAATTTTTGTTAATGTCAAATCCTGTTGTTCCAGATTTGTGCCTGAAAGACAGCATAGGCATAGCAGACTCCTTGTACAACCTGCGTCAGATAGGGGAGTTCTGCAGAAACCATCTGCCTTGGAAGTGCTTCATGGTCACTTATGAGGACCTACTCTACACACATGAGGTCATGAAGGTCAACATTTTGACCTTCCTGGCTGACCTCTTCTACTTTTTTGAAGGCCCTTGTGGACAGGTGTCGGAAACCACCAGTGCTTTGATAGCAGCTAAGGAAAAAATAGATGGTTAGTATTGAATTGTACGAGTGAATTGAAAGTTATGAATGTGATTTGGTCACTGAAAGTGTAGGTACCATTGAAATTAAGCTGATCATGTAAACATGGGCTCATAAATGAATTATTTCATTTCATTGGTTAAGCAAGTACATAAGTCCGTGGAGACTACAGGTCATGAAGTGATTATGTGTCATTTCCATCTAGGAGCTTGATGTCCTTAATTTGTTTCATTTCCACTCTGCGTGCATTAA
Source organism: Radix auricularia (assembly GCA_002072015.1). Taxonomy (NCBI): domain Eukaryota; kingdom Metazoa; phylum Mollusca; class Gastropoda; family Lymnaeidae; genus Radix; species Radix auricularia. Next base: position 772,926 of record MUZC01000170.1, on the reverse strand, counting down.
ACTGATTTACAGAATTTTAAAAAAATGATGAACAATATAAACAATTTTCTATCAACCCTATTCATTTCTGGATGCATTTAAGCTTAACTTTAACCAATACATTTATTTTGTTACACAGCCATAGTGTCACTCGAAATACCCCACCACCACCACTTTCCTCCCCACTCTTGACTAAATTGTCCTTGAAACTGTTTCAGCCATGCCCGCTGCAGGCAGGAGAACCCCTCTCTCTGGTGTAGCCAATGTCCCAATCAGCTCAGTCACCAAGAAAAGCTTTCAGAGGCTTCCAATAGAGGATACAGCCAGCAACCTGGGCATGAACAGGACATCAGCCATCAGTCCCAGGTTAGTGTTTTACTGCTCAACACCAATGAATGGGAGAACATTTCCTTCAAACGCTCCTATCATTCAACAGTCAAGCCTGTTCCATGGGCTCCCAAAATGACCATCTTATCTTGTTTCCAGCTCCCATCAACCCTTACTACCTCGCCGGACCGGAGGCCGTCGCAGTTTTACTCAGGAAGACGGCCAGACCTCATCCCCCCCGACCAACAGAAAGGGACGTCGCACATTGTCCCTAAGCTCTCCACAGGAGAGGGAAACAGTTCACAAGTCAGTGCTTGCCTGGCAGGATGATCAGAAAATACACAGCAGGTTAGTGGTGGGATTTTGTTACAAAACGTTAGTGATGGGTTGTAAGCACAAAAGGTTAGTGATGGGTTGGTGGCACAAAAGGTTAGTAATGGATTGGTGGCACAAAAGGTTAGTAATGGGTTGGTGGCACAAAAAGGTTAGTGATGGGTTGGTGGCACAAGAGGTTAGTGATGGGCTGGTGGCACAAAAGGTTGGCGATTGGTATGTGGCACACAATAAGCAAAGAATGAACAACTTTATTATTTCTTTTTAGCATTAGCATTAAAATGACTTAAGAAGTTCATACAAATTATTATTATTGTGTACAAAGTTCATACTCTACAGCCCAGGGGGTGTCAGTAATTATTATTTGTAGTAATTGGTATGAAATTCTTTACTTACGTCACAATATTGTATTTTTAAAGCTCCTAAGAGCTTGCGTATTATATTTAGTAACAGGCCAGGATATATTAAATTGACCTCAGCTGTTTTATTTAATGCTGTATTCAGAACTGATGACAAGAGACAGAGCGGCGAGCACCAACAGGGAAGAGGCAGTCTCTTGGCCAATGTCAGCATAGATTCAACTCTCAACCAAAGCACAAATGCAGAGAACCTCAGCTTAGATCTTAGTGAATTAGACCAGCTAGACACACCACGGTAAGGGAATACAATGAAATTAAGAGAGGAAAAATATACTTTTTGCAGCATTAGCTATTTTTCTTGACATGCTCATATGATATTTTGTCAGTAGCATTTGAATTTATAGGACCCGTGACATTCGATTGTTCAAATAAATTTGATTGTTCAAATACTGGATACCAAAGAAGAGTCTGTGAAATGAATGAATATCCAAGCAATCTCTTAATCTGAACTGTCTAATATTTCTCTATCATCACAGGTTTTCCAAAGGTTCTGTAGCAGATCCAAACCACCCTGACTACATGGAGCTTGAGAGCATCACATCTGGCAGACCATCACGTTTTGCATCCCCACAAGAACCAGCCGACCGCTTATCCAACCGCACACCAACCAGCAGGCTGGAGCCACTTATTCCTGCAGTGCTGAGGCCAGCCAAAGAACGAGACACAAACTTATCAAAAGCTGAAGAAAGAGGAGACAGGTATACTAAGATAAAGAATTCAGTTGGTCCATCTGCCATCAAATGTAGGAAATACTGGTAAAATACATCTCCATGTTTTTTTGTTGGTGAAAATTAATTTTTTAACAAAGTAGACTGAAAGAATTCAATTATTGTCTGAAAATAATTTTGTGTCCTAAATCTTTGTAGACCGAAGAGAATTTAATTATTGTCTGAAAATAATTTTGTGTCCTAAATCCTCAGATTACAAAGAAAAAAACAAGTTCACTCCCCCTCCCACCCTTTCTCCCCATCCCAGAGGTCAGCGCAGCAACCATCAGGCAGGTCATCCAGTGAGGACTTGGCGGTCAGCCTGAGTTCATCATCTTCTGAGACCACAGTCTCTTCCCTGCCGTCAGGTCTGTCCCCACCCGTCCTCACCACGCCATGACTAAGAATGTTTTTTCTCTCAATACTTATAATGTATTTTAAAATCAGTGATTCCCTTTTGTTTTCTTTCATTCATATCAAAGCCAAACAAACAAATTTTCTTGAAAGTTTACTCAAAGTAAAAGGACTTGTAATTTCACTTGTGCTTTTAATTTTTAAAAATTATATTTTCTCTGACCATATCCACTTTCTGAATTCATTCTCCATCTGTCAATTATGATTTAGCATTACTGTTAGTTGTGCTTTAATCTAGTAGCATACATAAAAAAAAATTCATCATTTGTTATAAAAAAAATTAATAGACAAATTGAAACAATGGGACAATTGTTAAAACTTTTTTATATGTGATCTTTGACAGATTGAACACATTGAAAAATTGTTTGAATTTTAGTTTATGTGATCTTCTTCATCAGGTGAAAGTCCTACGCCACGATTAACAGGCCAGTCACAGGGGGCACTACATAGACCATTTGAGGCATTTACAGTTGGTACAGGTGTTTCACAGCAGTATGAGGATTCTCCTCCCAACTCTGTCAGGAGTAATGGTATGTACATCAAGTTCCAACTATGCACCTTGCTTGTGAGAACATTTCCTTCTGTCATGCAATTTATCTCAACATTTCAACTGTGCCATGTTTGTTTTTGAAGTTTTCTTTGACTAAATAGGGGACCATGAAGCACTTCCAAGGTAGATGGCTAATAGTCATTTAAGGAAATTTGTTTAAACCTCTTCTCACCCAGAAAATGTTGATAATAGAATATAATACACATTGTTATCTAGCTGGTAACAAAGTCATGAAATTGCTTATTAAGTAACATTTCTATGCTTTAATGAGATAACAATATTTAGTATGTTAAAGTCAATGGAGCTGGAGGTCATTTCCGATACAGAGAATCCACTCATAATATTCATAACCTTGGTAGTTGTCCCCTTTTTTTGATAACCAGTCCTTACATGCATTGAGAAAATAACTCTACTGTGAAACCTTGTTTAGTCTATGACAGTATCTGAACTAACACTGACATAAGTCTCTGAGCCAACACTGGCTCTGACTCTACTGTGAGACTGTGACTAGTATGATTCTCCTCCCACAGCTATCAGCACAGCAGGCAGTTACACAGTAGCCAATAGTGTTACATCTCAAGCTGCAAGAGCTGCCGGTTTACCCATAGTTTCTGATAGCAATGACGTGACAGCACTTGATAAGATAGCTGGAGATCGATCAAGGGAGGGAAGTGTTGCCAGCTCAGGCGAATATTCGGATCATGAATCGCAAAAAATTCACCAAGATCACAAGGTCAGTTGGACATAGAGCTATTGTCATGACACTAAAAATGACAGTTTGTCATGATTTATTGAAGAATCATAGTTTTAAAATTAATCTTGCATTAAAAAAGAATATTTGAAGCTGTAGCATCAATGTATGTTCAAGATTGCCAGTAATTCTCACATTTTGAGTGCATTTACTTAAGATCACCCATCTGCTCTAATTTTTAATACAAAGACTATTTTGATACATCCTGTTTCTAGTTCTCCTATTCCTTTATTTCAGCTTCGTGAGTCCTGCACACCCACCAACATCAGTGGAAACAACAACAATGGGATGAAACCAGCCATGATCATCACTGACAGCCTGGGAACTGGGACCGACTCAGGAGAGGGAGGCAAAGTCTTCATCAAGCTGCCTCAGTCTTCCAACACCACAAACTTTGCTGAGCTCAAACGATTGAAAGACAAGTTGGGATATAAGATTGACAAGGTGGGAGGGAGACCTTATCCGTGGTCTGATGTAAAAATATATATATTTTCTGTTGCGTGTGTTAGATTTCTAATGTCAATGTAACTTTTCATATAAATCAAAAGTTGACAGGTAAGAATTGAAAGGTCAAGGACAAAATTAACTTTAAAAAAAATATATTTTCAGATAATATCATTCATAAAATAGTAACGTTTATCATTGACATTTTGAATACTAGCATTCTGTGTAAGAAACTTTTGTGTGTTGTAAAGGAAAACAAATCTTTGAAACAAACTTCTGTTTGCTTTCAATTTTTTAAAAAAAATGTGGTAATAACATTCTGTATTCTTGTTATACATTTGTTGATACAGATGCTTTATTAAACAAAATCAATCCTGTGCCTATTCTATCAAAAGTAAACCAAAATAAAAACAAAATTCGGCTTTCAGTCTTTCTGAATAGACATACAAAAAAATTTAGGATTTTTCACTGATGAAGAATGTTAACTGTTTTCTGTGTTCAAAGGTGGATAACTCTGCTCTGATATACATGCAGAGTTGCAGTCAGGGTGGATCCTATGACCAAATGGCCTCTGGGGACCTCAAAACAACCCATGGTAGCTCACAAGGCCAAGACCATCTTGTACCAGGTAATTGATCAATTAAGTTACTGTATTAATAACAGGCCCTTTATTTTTTGCTCCTGGCAGTGATATTTTGTCTCATTAAAAGACAGTATTGTAGAATGTCCCTCACTAAATGTGGGCTCAAAGAAATTTCAGAATACAGAGTTTATTTTACATAACTAAATTTAAATGTAATTATCTGCGAGAATTGTGCTGGAAGTACTAACAAATGTAAGGCAAAGCAAGTACAGTATTAACTTTTAAAGCCCCATAATTTTTTTGTTAAACTTCCTCCTCAGTCCCGTAAAGATTTCCCGTATTGCGATCAACTGGTTATGAAATTTAAAAAATTGCTGAAAATGTATTTACATTATTATTGTCATGCTGGCTTCAACTTTAAGGATAAGAATGGTTATTTTATGTATCCACAAGACCGTCTTGTGTTTAATACTATTTTACCTGTAGTTTATAACTATAATTTTATAATAAAGTATAGCAAACTCGCATCTTCAACAAAAAAAATGTTAAAACTACAACAAAAAAAACTTCGCTAATCGAGGTGACAAACTGAAATGCTTCTCACTGTCGTAACAACTGGCTGTCAGGTAAAACAAGCCAAGCATCCAGCCCGTCCCCTGCCCCTGATGGTGCTGTGCCCCAGATGAATGGAGCAGAGCCTCCCTCGTCAGACCTGCAGCAGCTGAGACTCAAGCTCGAACAGAAAAGGAGAGAGATTGAGAGGAAGAAACACAGGCAGGAGGCACAACAGACGAAGATGAGGCAGAGATTAGGTCAGTCTTACTTTGTGCACCAGTGGGCTTAGCTAGCTGGCATAAATGATGTCACGCAACTGATGGAAGGGGGTCACACATCTGCGACAGTGTTTGTTGGGGGGGGGAGGGGTAAGAATTTTGACATTACATCAAAACATGCAACTTTAAATAAAAGTTCCACTTGAATATTTCAATGCTCACAATTCCTTTGACATTTTACATGGCTTCACTTGGTTGCAATATTAGAATGCTGGCCTACACTAAATAAACACTTAAATGAAAAAAAATAGATTTGAAACATGCCCATTTTCAAATAAGAAAAAAAAAATTATGAGAGCAGGTGGGACAAAGTTTGTGACGCAATATAGGAGGTGGGGTCTAATTTGTTTGTGGGTGAAAAATTGGCAAAAATCGCGTGACATCATTCATGGACGACTTCTTAAGGACACCCAGATGCATTGGGTTTTACCACACTACCTTGTTAAAGATACTAATTTTTTATGATAATCTTTGAAAAGTTGGCTTAAGTTTTGGGCTGGCCATTCAAAAATTGATATCCATTGATCAACCTGATCATTTATTACTGGCGTTGACTTTAATTAGTCTTATTTGCACAAGGTTATGCAGCAGATAAGTTATGTTAGTAATCAGATAACTTATAAATAATAAAAACAGAATGGAATAATTTATTGTCTTTATTTCAGGCAAGGCTGCTTTCATGCGTGTGGTCTCCAAGCATTTGGAAGGAGGTGAGGAAGAAGAAGTTGCTGAATACGAAGACACTACAGGCAGACCAGACACACTGGTGGCTACATCGACACAAGCTCAAATCCAGGCTCGTCTTGGCCACCCCATTCAGAGGTTACCTCTGGGTCACACTGCCCGGGCCCAGCCCGTCAATTCAATGCCACAAGGCACCCTGGGTCCCCTGATTCCACCCGACACATCAGCCCAGAGATTCACAGACTGGACTAGTGTTTCTAAAAGTAACCAGACATTGACCTCAAAGCCAGGTCACCTTGAACAGCAGCAGATGCCTGGAGCAGGAGAGCCCGGGCAAGATTCTCAAAAATCAGGGAACAGAGCTTTTTCACGGGAAGGCATCCAACAAACTATAGATAATGTTAAAAACAAGTGGTTCAATAGTAATTCGGACCTGGTTACGGGCGGAGCTTTCACGGAGGAGGACACAGGGTCTTACAGGAGCGGTAGTAGTGAGCTTGTGGGCGGTGCCAGCGCAAGGATTGGCAGCAGGGAGAACAGCCAGTCTCCTCACATGGGCACTCCAAGCTATGCAAACTCACCCGTTCCTGGCCAGAGTACCTCCCCCCAAGTCAGGGACACCTCCTCACCCAGACCAATTAAAGTGGAACCCGAGTACCAAGAATATGACTCCTCTCTTGACAAGCTCAACAACAGCCTGACTGAGCTTCAAGGGGAGATCATGCGCCTCTCACTACAGCATGAACAGCTTAAAGCTGCACAGTCCCCTGTGAGTGGTCAACCGGTTGGGTTAGACACAAGACTTGGTGAAGCCTTACAGGCCATTGGCTCCACAGCCACAGGGGCGTCGCCGGCAGCCCCACGCCCCATTCAAGGCATACCTCAGCAGGCACCCTACGTCCACGGGTCAATGGTTCGAAGCCAGCCTGCCATGAGCAACAGCTTCTCGGCGGATGCAAGTTTATCACCACTCATGAACACCTCACAGCAACAGCAGCCTGGTTCAATGACAGACTCCAACAGTTCTGGATTAAGCAGGTCGGGTCATGAGGCCAAGCCTGGCTTGGTCTTTTCAGATGGGGGACAGAGTGATCAGAGTGGAATGGATTCATCCTCCGAAGGTTTCTTCATTGCATACGCAGAGGAAACTCCCAAGAGACCGAAACCCAAGCTGTCAGATCAGCGGGGCAGGGGAGTTTCACCCTCCCCGCAGTCCAGGCAGACTCCGGTCATCCCTCTTGCAACAGGTCAAGATGACCAGGCTGGTGCTAGTAAAGCTAGTGGACTTGTAACACTGGAACCCCAGTTGGGTTTGGCTGATGATGGTTCTCCAAGTATTGGCTTCGTCATCAAGGACCAAGAAGCTTTGTCTAAAGAGCAGGTTAGACAATATCTCCGTTTGTTAATTATGGGTATAATACCAGAATAAGCAAGCTGAAAGTTTTTACCTTGTGTCTAAAAAGAAGAGAATCTTCATACCTGGAGATTTCCTTATACTTAGCTAATAATAAGAAATATTACTACAACTATCTTTAAGTTTATGATCATGACAACCTCTCTTCTTGTCTTATGTCATTGCTTAATCAAATATTGAACCTTTGTGGAAATTAAATTTTTTAATTTTAAAAAGTCATTTTAGAGATCTTGTATAAATAAAAATATTTGCTGAGTTCACTAAATTGTCCAATTAAAATGCAAAAATTGGTTAAAACTTAAATTGACCCTCATTAATTTTTTTAAAGCTATTTCAGAAGTTTATTTAAAATCTCATTGAAAAATTAACTTGTAGTCTTTTGAGTTACACAAATAATCAGAACATTCCATTGTCTACAGGAATATGAAGATGAGATGCAGAAGAAAAAAATAAAATTGATGGAGATGCAAAGGAAGAGAAAGGAGGAACAGGAAAGACGGAGGCTTGAGAAAGAGGCAGAAATGGCCAAAAAAGCAGAAGAGAAAATGTGAGTTACTTTAAGATGGGATCTTCTCATAAAACAATTGTTGAAATATAAAGAAATGTTATTTTTTCAATGAAAAAATGTACAAAATTATGTTGTCACACAACTTTTTTAGGCTAGTTTTCTACTCCGTCTTGAGAAATTTAAATTTGTACTAGTAACTAGTTTTAAAAAATAAACAAAATAATAACTTCTATCTGAAAAGTTGTAAAATTTGTATAATTAATGAGCAAAATTCCATTTGCAATAACAATAAATTTTGTTTTCTTATAACCTAACTATCTGTGTAATTAAAGGTTCAAAGAGGAGGAGCAGGAGAGGAAAAAGGCTGAAGACAAGGCAAGAAGGGAGGTCATCTTCCAGCAGTACTTGCAGAAGAAGCAAGAGGATGAGGAGGTGACTCCAACCAAAGTCAAGGTCAAGAAACGGGATAGCAGCAGTGGTGGCAAGCCAAGACCAAAGTCCATGTTTGTTAAATCTAAAGCCATGACACCTGAGCCAGGTAGGTTTGAAAAATATTTGTCAAATAGACATTTATTTAAAAAATACTCAACATTAACTCTTAAAGCCCCAGAAGATTTTCAATAAACTTTCGCCTCAGTCCCGTAAGGATTTCCCGCATTACGATCAACCGGTTATGAAATTTAAAAATTTGCGTAAAATCCATTTATAATATTATTGTCATACTGACTTCATTTTTTAGGCTAAGAATGGTTATATTACGCACCCAGTAATATTTGAAACAATATTTACCTGTAGTTTAGTACTATTATTTTAGTAATAAAGTATAACGAAAACGTATCTTCGAGAAAAAAAAACGTTTAAACTACCAAAAAACATCGCGAATCGAGCAATAACACTAGCGCGGGCAACGGCCGCCATTGCCGGAAGTCAAATACATCATTTTTCAAGCATTGAAGAGTTTTTACTTTCCGAGATCTCATTTCTAACGAGATTTGTATCTAGGGACGCTTTACAGATAGCGGGAAGAAACGCATTACGACGCTTTGCGACTTTAAGAGTTAAAGATATTCAAAATGAAGGGTAGGACTGCAATCAGGCTTATACAAAATTAAATGGAAAAGACGTAAACAAGGTAAGGGTTAGCCTGACCGGACGTAACAAAACAGCGAACGTTTCAGCAAAGAGCCTTTATCAACAAACATACAATACACAAATAAAACGAAAATAAAAATAAAAAATGAGGGAACTTAGCTGCGGTGAAATCCAAAGTATCCAAAAAAGTGAAACTGAGAGATGACAGAGCGAATTTATATAGGAAAGCAGAGAGTGGGCGGGGTAAACGCCTAGGTGGTCAAAGAAAAGACAACATTCATCCCATGTGGGGCGAGTGTACCGTGATTTTCTATTAATCTGTTTTCAATCTGGACTCTCGTGGGTGTGTTTGTGCACGAGACAATAGCAGTGACTGCCAGGTCCTTGACACCCATATGGTCGCATCCATTGAAGTGACGGGAGACGGGACACTGTTTATCTTGTGTAATCGCCCTAATATGTTCAGACATTCGGCACGACAAAGATTGTCCCGTCTCTCCTATGTATTTCAAAGGACAGCGCTTACACACAATGGTGTAGACAACGTTGCGGCTAGCGCAGGTGAAACCATCCTTAATCATAAATAGCCCCTTAGGGAAGTTTATCTGTTCGGCTTGCACAACAAAAGGACATGTCTTACACCGAAGTCGGCCGCATGGTATAGTACCCAGATGGTTGGGTGTTGTGGGGAGGCGAGTGCGAACCAGAAGATCACGTAGGTTTCTGTCCCTCCTAATCATGGTATCAAATAATTAACGGGTAGCCGAACATTGCAATCATGGTATCAAATAATTAACGGGTTGCCAAACATTGCAGGTGCTCTTGGTGGGATGGATTCTGGCAGCAGTTCCCAGGAGGACCTCATTGGCCGAGATGCTTCAGGTGGCCGTTCAACCCCAGGTGTTATGTCAGGTAGGGGGGACACTCAGAGTGTGTGTGACATTGGTTGGTCACTGTTTATTTTAGGCTTGTTTACACTGTGTTGGATGTGCTTCTTGTATTTACATCAATCTATATATCTTCAAGGATGATTTTTTTTTTTTAAAGTAGCCATGAAAGGAATGAGGAACAACAGCTAAGCTTCTTGATAGAATAGATGCCAGTGACAAGAATGAGCTTGCCAGAAATATTAATTTGGTGCATTGTTCAGTGTTTCACCTCAGCACAGCATGCAGAGCTAAATTTGACTCATTTCTGAATCTATATTATAATTGCTTAAGTCAATTTAGTCATGAATCCATCTTTTTATCCCATTCAAAAGTTAAAATTTGTGGATGTAGGAATACTGTTTTATAAAAACCACTGTTTTTATAAACATAGTATAATTAAGATTAAGCTAGACTAAAATACAGGACCATGAAAGTAATGCATGCTTATTTGACTTGTTACAACTGTAGTTGTCTTAACTGTTATGTCAATAATTATAAATGTTATCTACACTCGAATGCCAATCAAGCATGTTTACTTTTTGTTTTGTTTTCACTTGCCTTCGTCTTGACTTGTTTTATGTCATTCTTATTCCTTCAACACAGCTAATGACACTCAGAAAGGTAGATTTAATTTACATTATTCTGGTAAACAATTCATTTTGTACAGTTTTATTTTAATTTGCAGGTATTCACAATCTTTGGTTGCTTCTAAAAAAATGTTCTCAGTTCATATTATTCCAAGTCCACTGACAATTAATAATCTAAATTCACTTCTTTCCCCATAAAGTCAATAACCCATATAATTGTTTCTAGAATCTAAAATGAATATTTTTTTATTTATGCAAGTGATAATGATGCAACCAATTTTTTTTTTTAAGTTACCTATATATATTCAGAGATTTATCTTTTTTGAGGATCTGTATAATTATTTAAACTATTAAAATTTTTAACTGAACCATACATCTTTTGAACAATTATTAGTATAGGTAAAATTCATGAACAATTTTAGGCGATCTTAAATTTTAATTTTAATTTCCTTATTTTTGTAATTTTGAGTCATCTGTCACTCAGTTTCTTTAATCGAGTCTAAGAACTAAAAATTGAGCTAATGTGTCTGAGAACATTATTGACGTTTTGTTTCTGTTGTACATATTTTTATTTTTAAAAGAGGATTAATTTCATTGGTGATCAGTCAGATTAAGTGATCACCAAGAGTTACTTCCCTTATTTGTTTGCATGGTATAGCATGCTATTGTCAAAGTGTCTACTCCAATAGTTGTAAACATGTAGACATGTATCTGGTAGGGCTGGTACTGATTTTAAAAAATTAGTCCGATTAATTGAAAAAAAAAATCTATATTAATTATATTTTTATAACGCATATATAGATCCCGTTAAGTCCCCAGACATTATTTCGCAAAATCGTGGTAATTCCATGACTCGCAAGCTTTGTGATATAACGCAGCTATTCGTTCTGCTATGCAAGAAATAAGTAAGATAAACCTTTTTTTTTACATATTCACGTCCAAATAAATAATACATGGGAAAAGTATTTAAGTAGAAACAAAAAATTTTAATTAATAATAAATTGAGAACAAATATTAAAAATATTTCCTTAAATTTTAATCGATCAAATTGATTTTAATTGAATAAAAATTTGAACAATTAAGCTATTAATTAATCATTAATTTCCACAGCCTCAGTATTTGGCAAACATTATTTCAAGATTGGGTTCCTATGTACTGAAGTTATTTAATGAACACACGGTCATCTAAAAATACAAAAGATACAAAATGTTTCTAGTTTCTATTTATATATAATGTTATGGGAAAGAAAACTTTAAAAGTAATGGCAATCATTTTAGTGGGTATTTTCTTATTTGTTCTTATGACATTGAAGTTAATGCTGTTTCTGCTTTTTTAAATATTTCCACTAGAAGTTTTTGTTAAATGTGGAAGAACAAGAAAAAAGTAGTGTCTTCTTTAAAACCTACAACATATTAACCAATTCCTACAAATGCTAAAATATAAGATATATTTGGTGTTAAATGATCAATGTATATAGCAATTAATATTACCAAAACATTAAGAAGAAAATTTTCAATTTTAAGTTTTATGCAAAAATAGAGCTCCAAAGTATTAAATGAAAGTACATACTATGGTTTAGATAACAATCTAATGTGAATTTTCGTAGGGTTAAAAAATTTTAATTAAATCAACAGAACTGAAAATGATTAACTCTGTAGGATTTAATGTTTATTTTTAAAGGAATTATGAAATATAAAACTATTTTTAATCACAAATAATTTAAAACAATGATTATAAAGACTGTCTTAAATTACATCCATTTTATTTTATGTATGGTGCAGTTCTGTTAAATGTACACCTCAGTTATAGTTGATGCGCTAATTACTTTACCACCAAAAGAAATAGTCCAAATTATGAAAACTGATATAAGGGAATTACAATTTTTAAAATAATGATATTAAGAATTATAGAAATCATATGAATGGCATTAACAAATTATGGAGGTTTTTTTTTAAATTTTAAAGTTAAAATGCACATATTGTTGGCATGCTACTTTTTCTTTAAAAAAATTTGACACAACTACTTTTAATATGAAAAATAACACTTTTCAAGGAGCATGTTTTGCCTTCTGGGGTGCTCTACCCCCAGAGCAGAAGAATTAACTCTAAACCACTGCTCCATATCTTTTGTTTGACATTATTGTTTTTTTCTGCATTTTTATTTTGATTTGCTCCTTTGATCGGATGGTCCTGGTTCACTCCCCTGCCTTGTTTCAGCTATGAGATCTACATACCACTTTAGACTCCCTCAGCCGACTCGAATAAGGAAAGCAGGTAGAGTAGTTTGACCTAATCCCTAGAGTTCTCCTCATTTGTTTTCTATTGTTGTAGAGTGAAAGATTTGGTTGCCGGGATGGTACTTGGTTATTAGTGTATGTTACATATTGTTCACTGTTATTGCTCTGGTTCAGGCAAGTGGCTACAAGATGTATAGCCCATCCCTTTAATTTATCAAACTGTTGGATGTTATGTAAGTTAGTGTTAAAGTACACTGAAATTGTAATCTTTGAACCAAAACAAAAATTTTAAATATTTTATCACCTAGTCAATGTAGGTTAGGTCTATGAAGAGCAATTTAAAAAAAACAATACAAAATCACTTGTTTCATCAGACAGCTTCTTGTGATGAGTTTGTCTAAAAATCTAACAGTGTAAATTTATTAACAAGCCTCCCAGGAGTACATTCAAGAATTGTAAAAATCGATGAAAAAAGAATGATTACAATAAGGGGATTTTTAGTTTTGGTAACTTTAGATTTGTTGGGTTTTTTTTTTTACCTAATATAATAAATTGCTTTTGTGGTACAAACTTTTTCATTGTCAGCCTTTGATGTGGTAATATGACATAGTGTTGACTTAGATAGAATATTTTTATTCATGTTTCCCAGAAAACCTTTGTATGGTCTCACATGTGCACAAATCTTTTTTGACATTTTGTTATCTTGTTGAGCCTGCCTTAGTTTTGTCTGTGTAATCCTAACACTTAACATGCACCGTGCCTGACTGCTACTTTGATTGCTTCAGCATATCACAATTTTCACTTGAATTTTCTTCACACTTCACAAATTTTTTGCACAGGGTCTTTGCCTTTCTTAATCACATTTTTCGAAAAAAAAATTATTAATAACTGGATTGTGCTCCAATTTTTAAAAAAAAGTTAAATTACTGTATTTGTTTTTTATCTCCTGAGAGTGTCTGAAAAGTATGTTATTTTAAAAGAGTTAGTGTTAACTATGTTGACCAATGGTTTACATCAAATGTTTAAGGATGGCTATCTTGAACAATGTTGTTTGTTTAACCAAGTTTGGCCTTAAAGGCCTTGGTTGTTGATAGTCTTTTATTTCAAAATAAACTGCTCATTTGCTGCTCACAGGACCAGAAGAGGCATCCATTCTTTCCCTAAATATGAACCATCTGGTTTATTTCTGTAGTCTAACCTAGTCTGTCAGCATTGAGTGATGTCCACGAAAGAAGTCGGCACTGAAATTTAAATAAAAAAAATTTTTAATCAAGTTTAATGGAAAAATTGATAACCTCTTCAGATACATTATGAATATTTTTTTTTCCTTCTAAATTTACGTTAACTTCTTACAGTTTTTGCGTTCCAACAGATCTCAGTTCAGGTTTATCTCTGTTGTTTATCTGACAAGTTAATAACAGCCATTTTCTAATGTGACCATTTCTGGCAATAGGGGTTCTCAAAATTTGAAAAGTAACCCTTTAAGCTTGTCTATACAGGAAGTTTGATCTGGGTTAGATAATTGATAGCATTGTCCCATTTGGTGCTGTAGATCATTGTCTTCCATCTCATTTGCTTTAAAATTAGAAGTGCCAGTTGCCTGTTTTAAATATTTGCTTAGCCGCAATTAATTAATGGCTCAGATTTTAGATTCACAAACATATGGGCCAAATTATGCAGTAATTAAACTCAAGGTAAGTTTAGATTTGCTAATTAAAGTGTTTCACTTTTTTTTTAAAGGAGTGGCTGCCATCTAAATCAATAGTTGATCAAGTGTAATTCTTATGATTTAAAAAATATAAATAAAATAATTGCTTGAGATAACTAAATGATAAATCTAAGCCAGGCTATTAATTTTCTGGAGGATTTGTTTCCAGTGTCCTGTAACACTCTCCAACAAGGAGGAGCATCCAATGGGGCACAGGGTCCTTCGACATACCGCAGGCCTCCCTCTCCAGACTTGTACAGGATCAAACAGCAGAGGCAGCGGGGCAACAGTCAGGATAGTGGCAGTGAGACTGGATCTGGTTCAAACCCAGGTTCTGATTATGCAGGTAGTTTTAATAGGTTTTATGGCACACTTGAAACATTCCTCAGAAGCATCAGGGCAAACTTCCCCCCATAAACAGGTCCAAGAAATATAGTTGATGGATGTTTGAAGTTGAGACACTATTCTAATAAATGGCTCTATAAAATATAAAAGCTATAATTAAGTCAGATTCTAATTATGATATTTTCTATATACCTATCCTACATTCAGGGGTGCCACCTTTCCGGATTATTCCGGATTCGTGAATTTTAATATATTTTATTTTCCGGATTCACAAGTTTTTGATTTGCCTCTTTCCGGATTCATGAGGTTTTTTTTTATCACTCTTCCCTGATTTTCCTAATTTGCGAGTTAACTTTTTCAAATTTGGTTTCTGGGTTTAAAGTGAAGAAAAAAAAGAAAGGGAAAAAAAGTCAGAATGTCACAAAGCCTATTCAGTCAGATGCGGACTATAAATAAGACGAGTACTGTGACCTCTCCCTTCCTTTTGCTAGTAAATGCTAGCATCTCATTTTTGCACGATGGCACATCCTTCTGCGGCATATCAAAAATATACGGCTAAACTTAGACAAAGTAATTAACAGATCGCACCCCCTTTGATTTTAAATTTTGTGCTTGACGTCACAGTTTTCTAATAAAGAATAAAATTTTTGTCATGGATTACGTCAGATATATGCTTTTTGGATGACTGTTTTACGGTTTTTAAACACTAACATGGCATTGGGCGTTTTTTTCTTTTTACTTTTAGTAAAAGTTTAACCGTTGATTTCACTAAAAATGTCTCAACTACTTTCGGTTTAGCATGCATAAATTGTCAAAACAGGAAAATTCTTGCGTTTAGCATCTAAATAGACTGTGTTAGAAAAAACATTAATAATATAAAAATTTCTGTGATTTTTTATATTTTTATAATTACATGAGGGCTAGACCTATGCCTCTACTATGCAAGGAAACTGATACATCAAATTATGACATTTAAGTTTAAGGACTTTGTGCTTTGGTAATACTAAAGAATAATAATTTTCATGGCTACTTCTCTTTAAGTAATTTAAATTTAAGTAATTATCCAATAGTTTTAATAGTACTAGTAATTGTAATCCTAAACAAAATCTAAATTATACTATTCATTTTCATTAGGCCTCAATTCTTGCAAGTAAAAAAGTATAAGTAGTATAAGTACGATATAAAGGCACATGCCTATTGTCTATTGACAATAATAATATTAAATTATAAACCTACTATAAACTATAATTTATGTAATAAAGATATTGAGTTAATTTCAAAATAAGCCCATAAAATGACTTGAAACAATAAAATAATTATAATTTACTAAATTATCACATATAAATAATATGAAATATAAGTGTAAGTTGTTGTATGCAAATTCCATATTATAGACACTCTAAAGAGGCACACTTCTTTTGTATTAAACATTT
>MUZC01000170.1:651574-719338 GCA_002072015.1 Radix auricularia | reverse complement strand
TGTGTGTGTGTGTGTGTGTGTGTGTGTGTGTGTGTGTGTGTGTGTGTAAATGTCAGCCAATACAATATTACAAAATATTGTACAAACAAATTTCTTTGCAAAGAAAAAGTAATTATATTTTCTTATATTTTTGGTTAAATTAAGACATTTCTGGGTCACTTAACAGCCACTTATGTTATTGGGTCTGGGAGAACTTTGTTGCAGCATTGACGATTTTATTAAGAAATTCAACAGCATCATTCACTTTGTCGATACTCACTTCCCCGACCGGAATCTGTGGTATACAAATCAGAAAGTAGCTTGTATTATATAATGATTTTAAAAAGTTATCAATTCACTAGAATAGTAAACATCTTGCGAGACTTGTAAAAAAAAAAGCAAACAAAATTGTTTTACTTTAAGTTAAATATTGTCACTGACACTATTTTTGTTAAATACAAATATCTCTTCTCACCGATTTGTCAGCCGTTGCAGGATACTGTGATGCTTCAGACGACACGTCTCTTCCAACCAAAATATCCACTGCGGCATGTATTATCGCATGCCTGTGTCTTGTCCACCAAGATCTTTTTGCTCTCTCCCCAACATCGCGCTTGGTGCTTTGGAAAAACTGTCAGGAAAAAAATAATTTACTAACACGAATCGGCCATTAAAATTTTAGAATGCTTTTTTATTAGGGGTGTACCCCAGCCGGCGGATAGGGGAAAGAAAGCCCACCAGATATGGAGGGTACCGGGGAAATAAAATACCTGGGGTGGACCAAAATCAGTCGTGTAGGAAGTGGAGGGATCCACAAAGGCTTGGGATGCAGCCCGAACAAAGGTAGCTACCCATTGAGCTGTGAGGACAACACAGGCCAACAACCATATCGTGTAAAAAAAATAGTTATAAAAACACACAAAAAGAGGAACAAAAGATATTTCATTCCTGAGAGAGGATGGATCTCTTGATGAGGAAAATATGACGCCGAACAGTGAAAGCCAAAATTTGGAAGCTTTTAAGGCGACAACCATCATCTCTACCAGGACCACCACCTATGTACGAGGCTGGTAAAGTTGCACAAATAGCTATAGAGATGAGGAGCTATAAGCTCACCATTCTTGGAATCAGTGAATCAAGATGGACTGGATGGGGCCCCAAGAGATTAATCTTAGGAGAGATGGTTTTATTTTCTGGACATAAAGAAGATGATGCCCCTCATACTTTGGGTGTTGCGATGTTGCTATCAAGGGCAGCACATTGAGCGCTCATTGGCTGGGAGGCTCATGTATCTAGAATTATTTTAGCAACTTTTTGTACAAAGAAAACTAGCATCAACCTACATGTCATCCAATGCTACGCACCAACCTTGGCAGCGTGGAAGATAAAGAAAGTTGTATAGATGCTGATGTCAAAATAAGGATATGAGAAGCAAGAGCAGCTTTCAAACAATTCAAAAATGTTTGGGTCTCCAACAATTTAGACAGCAAGTTAAAAGTAAGGATTTTTAACACTATGATTAAAACATGTGCCGCTATATGGAGCCGAAACATGGAGAGCAACGGCCGTAAACCTGACCAAAATCCAGTAATTTATCAACATTTGTCTAAGAAGAATTCTCAAAATTCACTGGCCGGAAAAAAATCAGCAACCAGCAACTGTGGGAGCGGACGAAACAGAAGCCCATTGAAGAAGAGATTCTTCAGAAGCGGTGGAGGTGGATTGGTCATACATTAAGAAAACCTGCTTCCAATACAACAAGCAAGCCCTGAAATGGAACCCCCAGGGTAAGCGGAAAAGAGGCCGTCCAAGAAACACTTGACGCCGAAAATTGGAGGCAGACATCAAAAGAATTGGCCATGATGGAAGATCATGGAGAAGCAGGCCAAGGATAGAAATGCCTGGAGGTCTCTCGTAGGTGGCCTATGCCTTTGGATGAATCGCAGACGCCGACGATGATCGATGGATGCCCCTCATGGACGAGAAGGCTCTCAACAACGACTATGGATTTTTGACGAGTAGTGGCGGTCATGTTTTGCTGATACCAGGTACCCATACCGAGCACTTGAAGAAGTATTAACTTGCTATTAACCTAGATTTTGTGATATCAATTCTATTCTTCACGTCACACATTTTTCTCTCATTTTAACAATGATTTTATCTTTAAGATCAATGCTATAAATATATTTATTATTTCATTATGTTTTTAAAAAATATTCTTTATTAATAACACATTTAACTTTGTATAAACAGTAAAATGTATCCTTGAACGAAGTTTCTGATGTGTTCACAAGTTCCATCAAGCACGACCTACTTATGACTCGACAAAGTGAGCTGTCGTCTGTACAAATTTACAAATAAAATATAAGGAATTCCCTTTAACCTTCAACTTTGACTCATAATTAATTCTAACCAATAGCTAAATGTCGCTTGCACACCTTTTACAAATGAAACAATGAGAATAAAGAATTAGTAATAGAGTCAAAATGAGGTTTAAGGATGAATAATTTGCCAATGACTACAAGTCTGCACAGGGTAAATTTTGTTATTTCATACGAAACGAAATGTTTTAGACAACTACTATTCCGGGTGCATCTTTGCTATTGGCATAATTACGGTATACACGGCTTCGGCTTCACTTACTTAGCCTATTGTCGAGTATTTTCGAGCATATGAAAATTGGCAGATACCAAGTAGCCGAACCGAGTATCGGTTCTACCCTAATTTTTTTATATTATACTCACTTGTTTCAGCGTTTCAATTGAATCATCAATCTTTGTATTCACTTCATGGACAAGCTGATTAGCACTGTCTTGTGTATCAGCGCCTAGTGCTGAGAAGTCCCCAAGACAAACGATCAACAAAACAGATAACGCCGTGACCCAAGAAGCCATCGTTGGATTTAGCAGACTAATAATTAATCAATGTCTAAGTTCTAGAGGAAAAGGAAAAATCTAAATATTTATAAACTTGACTTTGTATTGTATTTGTATTTTAAGTATACATTTTCACTAGATTAATAAAAATATTTATAAAAAATAAATTAAATAGCACATGCTAGAACATTTTTAAATAATGTATGTATATATACATATAATCAATATAAATAATGATAACTAAATATCATAATTCTGTTTTTCAAAGTAAATAAATAATAAAATATGTTCTGACAATAGGTATTACACTTTGCTATTTTTTCTTCTATCACTTAATGATAATGTTTCTAGGTTTAGTATTTAACTAATTCCCCCTTCCCAACCACCAGCCCCCCAAACCAAAACAACAAAATAATAATAATAGTAAATTTAGCTTTGAATCTAAGTCTCCAAACGTTAGGCTGTTGATGATTTAGTCGTATCTATATCACGCGGCTGGATAGCGATGTCAATAGTGCGCTCGCTTCACAGCTGAGGTGCGTGCGATCGAGCCCAATAATGAATATTGCTATAAAATTCCTCCTCAGGAGAGGAGATGGCCGCACCAAGGTCTACCAAGCTCCGAGAAAAATCCAATGGAAACACTAGAACCCCCTACGACCACGAGGTTTTGGGAAACACAAAATATCTCTCATATTAGGTATCTAAAGTCAAAACAACCTTTGGTTGCAAAATAATTTTTCTGCCACCCTTTATAGACTCAGCTTCCATTGGATTTGGCTTTAAATCCCAAATCTTTAAAATATAGACAAACTAAAAATACAGCTATGGAAATATTTGTCCCATACGCTTTCCACTACGTGACGTTCTCTT
Organism: Radix auricularia; assembly: GCA_002072015.1. Taxonomy (NCBI): domain Eukaryota; kingdom Metazoa; phylum Mollusca; class Gastropoda; family Lymnaeidae; genus Radix; species Radix auricularia. The sequence goes on along the minus strand of MUZC01000170.1, from coordinate 715,610 downwards.
TTGGGGTCGAGCTCTAGGCTCTTCTGACCCGGCTCATTGTTGTACTTGAAAGCCTCATCAAGCGAGCGTCACCAGAAATATATTTTTCCACAGTTGTTGGAACCGGCCTATCCTAAGCCCCGACAAGTGTAGGGCATTCGGTCAACAGGTTTCTCAACCGTCTCCTCCGAGTTGCCACATATTCGATAGCCAATTTCCCTTTTGCGTTAAACCTATGCAAGAATCTTCGTAAATGTTCGAATAAATTCCGTCAAAACGGCCCCGACATAACGCGCCCCAATTCCGGACGGGAAAAAAAGAGAGTTTGTACGTGCTGTGTTTTTGCATATGGAGCAATGAAGGTGTTTTTATCCTTGCGTCTATTTTGTGATGTTATTATATATTTCTTGTCAACAAACAACAGTGACTCGGTACGATATCGAATAAAGGCTATTAAATTCATTCTTGTGATGTAATTATTACTGTTTCTTGGGAACTAAACCTGAAAAAATTAACGTGATACAGAGAAATAAATAAAATAATTTAAAAACTCAATAATTCAATTACAGTACATTTGATTTTTATCATGGGCACGAGCCTGCTGCAAAATTTCAGCTCGCTAGCTTACGAGGAAATGGGTTAAAAATCGATCCAAAGTTTTTTTCGGCACGCACGGCTCAGGAAATACAAGTTAATACAAAGGATTTAAAAATACGAAGAAGGAAGTATATTTATGTAAGTAACAAAAATATAAATTATAAACAAATTGAAAAAAAAAGAAATATTTTCTTAAAATGTAATCAAATTTTAATAGATCACCTTAATTTTAATTCATTAAAAAATACGGTTGATCGATTAGTTAATCGTTAATATCCGCAACCCAAATAAAAACAAAATAATTTAACCCGCATGATAGGACAAACACATACAGATTATCCTTATTCTCATCCGGAATGCGGATGCGAGAAAGGTAGCATGAGGAAAACAGAAAAACCAACAGTCTATCAATATTTTAAACTGATATAAATGCAAGACTGACATTAACCATGGATACGTGTAGGCGCAAATTTTTTTGTATAGAAGGAGCGTCTGTAACAGATAAGTTATGGACCTCTACTTACCACCAACACTTGTTCTGTTTCCTTTCACAGTTGTACATGCATGGAAACTATGTCTCTTAAATACCTTGGAGGTGCTATTTATGGCATGATGTTCTCATTATTCAGTTGAAGGTCAATAAAATGTAAAAAAAATATCATATACAATGGTTCTCAAAAATTTCAACAGCTGATTATTATTTCTTTCAGTGAACTTAAAATCAAGCCAAAGATAAACAATTTAACTTTTTTTTACAAGTAATAAAAAAAAGTTATTTTATTTTTCATATCATCAAAAGTGTGTTTTTTTCTTTCAATTCCAATTGTTTTATTTGTGGTATACCTTTACTTTAAATATAAAATATGACTGTCAACTCACACAGACACATTGAACGTTTTCAAAATTAATTAAAACATCTGCAACTATTTTAATGTAATTCATGTTCTTAAATGACTTGAGAATAAAAGTAAAAGAAAAAATAATTAAATGAAGATCTATAGAGAGAATTATAGTCATTGCTTTCGAAAATAAAATAAAAACTTTAGAACCTTTACACTATATAATTTTATCTGCCAATCTGGAATTGTGCAACAAAAGTATGAAATCCACCTTCAAAAACAAAAAAGTGTAATAAAATAAATGATTTCAATTCCAATGGTGCAAACTTTAATTTTCTTGTCAATCTCTGATATAAACTCGGCTCATGGTTTTAATATATGATCGCATGTTGTTAGAATAGTAAACATACTTTTAAAAATAGTAACAGTAAACGTTACTCGTCCATTACATCTTAGCAGCTGCAGATATGTGTTTAACATTTTATTACTTGTGTTTCTGTATCACAACAAAAAATTGTTTTAAAAAAGCATATACTTTATCGCAGCTGGTAAGTTTAAAAAATATATAGTGGGTCAAATTATGTATCCATTTTAGAGATCCATAGATAATTGTATGATTAAGATGTTAAAGTTTCGTGTTGAATCTGGAGATGAATTTCTTGTTTTTAATTTTGTCAATTCGTTCTTTTAATGCCAAGTATATATCGCCAACTACGCAAAACACTATAAACTAAATTTGAGTGTCTCTCTTGCGTGAAGGCATTTTGCGGGAAGGAAATAATTCAGTTGCATTTTCTATACTTCCTGACGAGACAAATGACATTTCAGGCATTGAGCAGATGTCACTTGGTGCTAGATTTTTCAAAGAACAAAATGTGAAAATGATGGTCACAGTAGAATTCTTGGGATATATCCCAATTGTAATTAGAAGAGCTGAAGGTTTGGCCAAAACACAATAATTACAAATTCATTAGAATTTGGATTGGATATGACAAATTTGTTGGTCAAGGATACGGCGGATGCTCTATAACGGCATGTAAAGAAAAAGGAGTCCAAGAAATAATTCGAAAAAATACCCCAAAAAAGCAGCATTTGTATATTGCATTTCACATAAAATAAATCTTGCCGTGAACGATTTAAATAATATGAATGCTATACAAAACACAGTAGGAACAATTAAGTCAATTATATTGTTTTCCCGAGAAAGTAATCAGTGAAGAAAGCTAAATCCAAATATTTCTTTGGTATGTTAAACTAGATGTACACATAAATATAAAAGCGATCCTATTTTTAGTGAAAATGTGACTGAACATTTATTAAGAACAATCAGTAATGTAATCAGTTATACTTGCAGATATAATTATTTTCTATGTTTGATATGTGTACACTCTCTTCAATCTAATAAATTTGCAAGGAATTTAGTTCAGTTTTATTATAACAAATTTATGACATTTTTTCTAAAATGTAGGGGGCTCCCTTGCCTACGCCCATGGAAAGGAGCAAGATAAAGTCATTGAGAGGTTGTAAACAAAATGAGGGGTAGGACTGCAATCAGGCTTATAAAAAATTAAATGGAAAAGACGTAAACAAGGTAAGGGTTAGGCTGACCGGACGTAACAAAATTGCGAACATTTCGGCAAAGAGCCTTTTTCAACGAACATACAATACACAAATAAAACGAAAATAAAAAATAAAATGAAGAAACTTAGCTGCGGTAAAATCAAAAGTATCCAAGAAAGATTTCACCGCACCTAAGTTTCTTCATTTTATTTTTATTTTCATTTTATTTGTGTATTGTATGTTCGTTGAAAAAGGCTCTTTGCCGAAACGTTCGCTGTTTTGTTACGTCCGGTCAGGCTAACCCTTACCTTGTTTACGTCTTTTCCATTTAATCATTGAGAGGTTGATGGTTTGGGATGGTGCTAGTAAATGTTAGAGCACTCCAGGTGGAAAATTCAATGAGTTTTTACTGCAGTTACAGGTTTGATCATAAATTCTCTACAAGGTATTGCCAAATGTTACGTTCTATTTACAATGTACATGTCGTAATTTATTTTATTGCAGGTTGTATATACGAAATGCATTGCAAAATAAAACAATTGGCTAGTTTACACATAGGCACAATGAAACGTGTGGCCGGTAAATTATTCAAAATACTTAGACTAGTGCTGCGGAATTTATTGATTTATTTAATCGATTAATAGTTAAAAATTTTAATTAATTAAAATTAATTTGATCGATTAAAATTCAAGAAAATATTTATATTTTTTTCTAATTTATTAACATTTTATATTTTTGTTATTTATATATTTTCCCCTCGCATTATTATTATTTATGTAGACTTGCATACGTAAACAAAAAAAAACAAAAAAAAAAAAAAAAAGCGTTTCTTCCTTATTTCTTGCATAGCAAAACGAATTTTTTGTGTTACGTCACAAAATTTTGCAGCCATAAAATTAGCGCGACTTAACCGATATCGCGAAATAATTAGGCTAATCGCGACTTAACGGAATATATATATGAATTATAAAGTTATGATTAATCGGTTAATCGATTAAATTTTTCTTGATTAATCGAAAAATACATTTTAATCAGTACCAGACCAACCAGGCACAGTGATGGCATTTTGTTAAAAGTTTCAAGCTACTGAAAGGAAACTTCATTTCTAATTTGGGTCGAAAGTCATGGCAGGGATAAGAAATCTGTATTATGTATACATCCTAGAATTTTTAGTGACAACGGTCCCATAAAAGCTTTAATGAGATCAACTTTTCGATTGCTCTTTTTTTAAAAACCGTTTGCGTCCCAGCGCTGTAATATCACGTTTTAAAAAGGGCAGTGCCATAGAAAACGTTATTTATTTTAAGGAATATCAATTCTGTATATATAAATGACTGATTTTTTAGTGACAACGGTCCTACCAAAAAGCTATAATGAGATCAACACTTCAATGAGTTTTTTTAAAGCCCTTCGTGCCTTGGCGCAATAATATTACGTGTTGAGAAAAGCGGTGGCATAGAAAACGTTATCGGTAACTACTATCCCCACCGTGTCAAAGCTACTTTAATCATCTTTTAAGACAGCGCAATTGTTCTCGCGTGTTCCTTAAACCCTCAACATTTTCTCGGATTCACTTCTCCTTGCTTTCAGGAGGGACGACAAAAAATATGTGTACCGACATATTATACAGTTAACTCATTTAATTCGTGGAATAAACCATGTGGTCATTGTCACTCCATGCCTTAAACTTTGTCACTGAAACTGACAACACTGTCTTCCACAAGTGAACTCTCCAGAGTAACACACGCAGGCCTAACATATATATAGAGAGATGAGGCAGACAGAACATTTCTGACAGGTTCTGTCGACAACTCAGAGCCATTACATAATTTTAAAAAGTACATCTACTAAATTCATGGACTTGATTATATTTTCTCAAACTATCTATTTATAACGGTTATTGTCACTTACAATAAGAAGGCCGCTAAAGTCAGAAACTAAATAAAATATGACGTCTTATCCCCTCACGCTACATGACACCAATAATGTGTCAATATAATGCGCAACGCGTAACATTCTAACATTAACATTCACAAAGCCGGAAAACCCATTAACTATCATTCTAGATTAAATTAATAGTCATTTCAATTAATAAGATTTAAAACATAACCAAAAAAATATTCTAAAAATTGCTGCTAAAATAACGGGAGTTATTTTTTGGCCCTTGTACATCCTCGAGACCTACTTAACATATTTGTAAAAGACCCGAACCCTCTATCTGGTATGGCTCAGGAGGTCTTGCAGGATCAAGCTCTACAGAAATTTCAAATAAATAGACGCAGTTTTCCCCCTTGGAAAATTGTGCTTAAAAAATGTTAATTTGATAATTGTTTTCGCGAGCCGCTTTGTAGACACAAACAAGTAATAAAAACTGGACATTCCATTTTTTGTAAATTCAAGGGAAATCATTCTAGATTACATTAAAAGCCATTTCAAATCAGAAATTATGAAACCAAACAAAATATGACGTCACGTCCCCTCACGCCATATCACACCTGTAGCATCCCAAAAACCTGGAGCCCTTTGTTCACCAAATGAACAATCCCCATTTTTTTTTTACAATCATAGAAATCATCTTATTTGGATTAAGTATACTGCAACTTAGTCTCTGGCACGCAAGACACTTTCAACCTTTTCAGCAATCTCCTACTACATGGTCGTGGTGATCCTAACAATTTTTTCGGTGCTTGGCTCTTGTCTTTACAACTTTGTTAGAACTTATGGTAAGTGAGGTTGCTTTAAATTTACAGGAAAAAAACACAAAATCACGTAAAAATTCACAGTTATTGTTTGAGTTGTTCATTGTATGATAGTAACTTTGAATTAACACACCGTCATTTGTGACTCCTACAATTTACGCTTGCGCGAAGTGTCAATTTGACTCATGCATGCTCTAGCATGTGGGTCGTATTACAAAGGAAGGTCTTAAACCAAGCGAAATGTTTTGCATCCAAACAGGACGTATACCAAGTTGAACATAGTCCAGAGCAGACGTACATCGAGGGGAGGTACCATTGTATATATATATTTATAGTACCACACTTAACGAACCTTTTTTAAAAACAACATGGAATAAAACTTATTTATCCACTCCTATTGAGGCCGGGGCCTTAACTTTATTTCCCTTAAGTTAGCTATGTAAATATATCGTCAAGTAGGTTTAAACGACACTAGTGTTACACATTAATGGAATTTCAGTCAAATATGGAAGCTATGCCTTTTCTAGGACATATCACCATCTAAATGGAAATTAATGTTAAATGATTCGTACTATCTACTTTATTATGGAATGTTTACCCCAATTATTTGTCACACCATGTATATATTAGTTCTATTCTATGTATGATCTAAAATATTCTAGAAACTTCTGTGATTTCAGTTTTCTTTAGGCCCATGTAATTCATAACATATTTCGAGAGGAAAAAATTGTAAGTCTTATCTCAAAGATTTTTATATACAAAAAAATTTCATACTCATTCTAGTGGTGCAAAAATCACGTGATAGAATGAGTCTTCACTTTAAACTTGTATAAATAATAATATTGAATTTATTTAGAATATGAAAATTTGTATTTATAAACTAGTTACGCCAAGGAATTAGTCGACACAAATTTCTATATTGCTGGTATGAGTGGGATGGCGTTAGTAGTAATTAAAAACTGTAAAACTTTAGAGAAAATACAAGTAGTTCCAGCTTTTAATTGAGCTGAAATGAAGGCTTAAAATAAAATCACGCGACTTTGTGTGTTGATGAAACTTTGCCGTAGCTTGGTAGATGTCTTCATAATATGGATGGGGATTGGAACGAACAAAATAGCAAAAGAGGACCCAAAATGGGATTTAACAGGAAAAGGATCCATAAAAACTCACAATGAAAGGGATCCCATCTGAAAAAAATGGTCAATTTCATTTAATGCTTCAAGAATCGTTACCCTACAAAGGAAATAGATTTCGTGAACCAAGCGATCAAATGGGAAAAAGGGATTCAAACAAGAAGTGGATCCCAATACGCGATGTGATCATAGCGAGATAAGTCATCTTATTGCAGTTTGAGATCATTCCGCGGAAAAGAATTCGACCAAGAAATTAAAACCATTACTCAACTGAATCATTTTGGGATATGAAGACCACAAGGGAAGAAACGGCTATGTGACATTTTTGTATTATTTTTAGTTATCCCCTGAATCTGATAGATGGTCAAAAATAGTATTTCTGAATGTGGTTTTATTAATATATTATGTGCATGACCATTAAAAACTAAAATCTATTTAGCTAATTTATAAGAATTCAGTATAATTTTGAACTTCAAAACTTGAATATCTCAAAAGTACAAAAAATTTGACAGCCGTTTCTTCACTTGAGCTTTTCATATGTGATCCTATCGAAGATTGGAGAACGGGGATATCAATGATTTAACAATAATTTTAATGTATTTTTTACGGACACTTACTTTTTTTTTTTTTTTTTTTTTTTTTTTTTTGTGATGCGCCTTTATTAATATCAGGTCCCTAAATTAAAATCTATCTAAAAGCTTTTGTGTCTTTATTTAATGATATCCCGGGAAAGCTGAGTATAATCTCATCTCAAGTGACGCTAAAAGGTGTCAACAAATTATATCCACAATTCAGGACATGACATCGCCGGATATACTAGCAAGTATACGATACGATATAAATACACAATTAGGTGAAGTTACGAAATGTGAAACAAACAAATGATATTACAGCGAAGAAAATTTATTCATATTTTCTTATATTTCCGGATGAATGAACAGCAATATATTTTATTTCGTCTGAGAGAACTTTGTCGCTGCGTTTACGATGTTCTTAAGAAAATCAACTGCGCCATTCACTTTGTCGAGACTCACTTCCCCGACAGGAATCTGAGGTAAACAAATCGCAAGAAATCATGATTTAGTTTATAACATTATATAAAAATTATATTTAAAAAAATTATATTCTACGATAAAAGAGCTATCATCTTGCCAGAACTGTAAAAATAGCAAACAAAGTATTTTTACTTAAAATCGAATAATCTCACTAACTGGATTTATGGTATATAAAAAAATCTCTTCTCACCGATTTGTCAGCCGTTGCAGGATACTGTGATGCTTCAGACGACACGTCTCTTCCAACCAAAACACCCACTGCGGCATGTATTATCGCGTGCCTGTGTCTTGTCCACCAAGATCTTTTTGCTCTCTCTCCAACATCGCGCTTGGTGCTTTGGAAAAACTGTAAAAGAAAAATCATTTACCAACACGAATTGACCATGAACGTTTTTTTTACTATATTTTATACTAGATGCCCGCGGCGTAGCATACGCCGCAGAGTTGCTCATAAATAGTGCAAAGAAATTAAGGGAGGAGGGTCGAGAATAGACAAAAACTACATCACGAAGAAATCAGAACAATTCGAATGAACAGCCATGTTGGGAAGTCATGGGGCCATCCATATATTACGTACACAAGCAGTGGGGGGGGGGGTCTTCGAAAAACGGCATTTTTCGTATGGATGCATACGGGGGGAGGGGGGTCTACACTGAATGCGTACTAAGCACACAATTTTAATTTGCATAATAATGTGGCTCAGCTGACTGTAGAAGAGACCAAAGTGACTGAGAACACAGGAGCGATGAAGTACACATTACTACGGGTACACAGAGTTACGCATGCCCGGAGAGCGATAGAGGGCGCCTAAAGTATTCATTTTATGAGAGTAATCGTTAAGGAAAGTTTATGACTACTTTCTGTCACTGAGCACAATAGAGAGCACGAAGTTATTTGCAAAGTTAAAAATTTAAAAATTGAAAAAAGTAAAGTTTTAGCTGGGGATTGAACCTGCGACCTCCGCTTAGGCGAATGTTATAAACATTACACTAAGAAATACGTGTTATTTATTGTTCTGAAACATAGTAATCGACTTCAATTCAACGAAAGTTTGAATGTTTACTATCTTTTCTTACAATCTGATTGGTCGGTAGGGTCAGAGGTCAGACAGCTTGCTACTTCGTGTCCGGCATGGAAAGGACCATGATGAGAATTATATATATAGATTATACTCACTTGCTTTAGCGTTTCAATCGAATCATCAATCTTTGTGCTCACATCGTTGACAAGCTGTTGAGCATTGTTATGTGTGTCAGCGCCTAGTGCTGAGAAGACTCCAAGACAAACAATCAACAAAATAGACAGCGTCATGATCCAAGAAGCCATCATTGGATTTAGCAATGTAGAAGATTTTGGCTGATTATTAATACAATGCCCAGGTTCTAGAGTAAAAGAAAGAAATCAAATAGTAATAAAATTTGACATCGTAATGTATTGAAAGCATAACTTTTCTCTAGATTAATAAAATATTTGTGAATTTAAATTAAAGAACAGGTATTATCTAAGTTTCATTTTTTTAATTCGAAAAATCAATAAGTTAGCTAGCTAAACATCGTATCTCTTTTATTTTATCAGAAAGATGAAATAAAATATGATCAAACTTGAAGAACAGCTATTAAACATACTCTTTGTTCTTCTATTCCCAAATGTTTCTAAGTTATTAGCAATGATTCAGAGGCGTATCTGTTGGTAATAACCACCTTTTGTGTACAGATACTTTTTCTGCGGCACGGGTTCAAAACAGCGACTGTCAAAACAGCGACCGTCATAACAGCGACTTCAAAACAGCGACTGTGTCAAAACAGCGACCGTCAAAACAGCGACTTCAAAACAGCGACTGTATCAGAACAGCGACTGTATCAAAACAGCGACTGTATCAAAACAGCGACTTCACCACAAAGCTATTCTGGTCCAACCGTAAACCTAACACAGTGGTTCTCCACTTTTTGACACATAGACCACTTTTTCATTTTCTAAACTTATCCAAGGACCCCAAGTGAAAAAACTACATAAATGCCAAAGAGAAAAATTAAAACCTAAAACAGCCCTCGTAACATATCCTGATGTAACATGGGCCAGCCAACGAACAGTGCCTGGTCTCGGTAGACTTCAATTGATCTCTCCACCCCGATCAAAGTGGCGATGTAATAGGACTATAAAAATGCACGTGGTCCGATAGTCCTTTGTAAAGATACCTAAATTTATTCTGACTCTCATTTCATTATTTACCTTCTCATACCACTCGCCACAACCATAGGTATACATTACACTATAACATAAAAGTCAATCTTCCCTCCACTCCCATGCCAAACATACTTAGAAAGGACCAAATTTATCTTTAGTTTTTCAAAAATATTTTTCACAGCGGTTTTACACTTTTAATCGTAAAATCAAAATCAATTAATGAACTATTAAAAAAAACAACAAACCAATTTGTTATTAAGGTGTTGACCAAAATGGCGAACCTCGCAGCACTGAAACCATCACAAACCTGCGCCCTTTCATTCACTTCTGTTTCTTTATAGACATACCTAGCATAAAAACTGAATTGTAATAAGATGTACAAAGTTGTCAGTATATAAAGTTAATACATTAAATAGTTACTAACACCGCGTAGCGGGCAATATCGTTCATGCAGCTGGGTCCGTATGACCTAACAGAACGTTCCTTAATTGTTGACATTTTGTTCAGTTTATTTTCGTCTTAGTTTATGAGTATGACGAATGCATTGATAGGATGAATAAAAGTTTATAATGGATTATAGTTCACAATAGTTTGTTACTGAGTGTGTAAAATGAGGTGCATGGATGGTGGCTAGGTTACATTGTATGGCGATCATGAAGGTGAAAATACTGCGGCGTTTATAATGGTTGCCCTGCCAGATTTTTAAAAAATTAAAGCCCCCTTGTCGAAACGGCACGTGGTCGACTGTCCAATGGTTACACAATGGCATGTTACGAAGGCTAGACAAAGTGGCGACCACGGACCGCCTGTTATGGAGAAGGTAAACAAAGAGATTGTGGGCTGAAAGAATGTAGGTACCTTAAAAGGATTATCTGAGCACATTGCCTTTTTATTATCCAATTATATCGGATTGGAGTGGTGAAGGAGTTGGAGAGATTTGGAAGGATCTAATATTAAATCATATTATTTTTATTTTTAAAAACTAAAAGAAAAAAAACAATTTTTTGCGAAGTAAAAACGAGGGTCGAAACATCCGAGGATCAAAAAGTCCTGTAGTCAAACTCTCTGCCCCTCCCACCACAAACCCCCTCAATTAATCGATTGAATATATGTTTGCTAGTCTCTATCGAGCTTTCTGCACAATATATATGACTAAAGTAATAACAGTTATAATTTTATTTTTGAATTTTTTTTAAAATGTGCCCTGAAACTGTGTATACACTCTTTAAAACACCACACCAACATTTATTTATACACACCTCCAGTTGATTATTTTAAATTTTTTATTGTCCCTTCTCTACAAAAAACCTGCATTATCACAAGCAAAAGAAAAAAGTCGCTATTTTGATACAGTCGCTATTTTGATACAGTCGCTGTTTTGATACAGTCGCTATTTTGACCATCGCTGTTTTGACCGTCGCTGTTTTGACACAGTCGCTGTTTTGAAGTCGCTGTTATGACGGTCGCTGTTTTGACAGTCGCTGTTTTGCCCGGATGCGTTTTTCTGCCACCCTTTCATAGATCAATATCAAATTTGAGTTGGCTTTAAATCCCAAATCTTTAAAGTTCAGGAAACTGAAAGTACAGCAATATAAATATTTTCTTTCCCTAAACTCTCCACTATGTAAAATTCTCCTTTGGGGTCGAGCTCTATCCTTACATGACCCGTCTTATTTTTTATTGGCAAGTTTTATCAAGCCCTGAATATATATTTTTCCACAGTTGATGGAACCGACTCATCCTAATCCCGGACACACGTGGGGCATTTGAATAACGGTACTCAGTCGTTAACCCTGATTCAACAGCCAATATCCCTCTTCGTGTCAAACCTATGCTAGTATCTTCTGTGATTGCTAGAATAGATAATTGTATTGTCTTGTCTGGTGCCTCAAGATCAAGGATTGTCGAAAATACGCTAAATAAGTGGACATTCAAAAAAAGAGCTGCCACATTTACTACTGGAGAATATTCAAAACTGACAAGAGTCACACCATTAGTTAAATTATTAACTCTTGAAAAACTAGGAGATAGAAGAACAATGTGCAAAGCAGTAATAATACTTAAGGCAATTAACTTTCACTGGAAAAAACAATACAAAGAAAATTAATAAACACTCAGATATAAGTAGGTATAAAAACACTTTTCTTATTCCGTATGCAAGGATAATAGATACAAATTATCCTTCTTCCTTTCCCCATATTCGAACGTGAAATGGGTAGCCTTGTGAAACCAGAAAAACCAACACTCTATCAATATTTTAAACTCTGATGAAAATGCGAAACTAGACATGAACCATAGATATGCGTGTAACAGGAGCATCTGTAACTGATAAGATAAAACGGACCCCCACTTACCATCAATTCTTCTTCTATTTCCGTTCACAGTTGTTCCTGCATAGAAACTGTCTCTCTTATATACCTTGAATGTGCTATATATTTAAGGCAATATGTTTACATAAATAAGGTTGAGGGCAATAAATGTTTTAAAATATCATAGATGGTTCTCAACATTTTCAGCAGCTGATTAATATTTCTTTCAATTTACTTAAAGAGAAGCAAAAGATAAATAATTTTAACTTATTTTTACAAGTAATAAGACGTTGTTGTTTTTTTTATGATCCAAATTGTATTCTTTTTTTCAATTCCAATTTTTTTCTTTGTGTTATGCCTCTAACTTATCCAACAGACTCGTAATATTTTTATTTTTATATTAAAAATGACACGCAACAGGCACATGTATAGAAGGAAAACACACAAACACAATAAAATTAAAATTATTTTTTTAAAAAATCCTTTATTGAATTGTAGATTAAAATTTCTCAGGGTTTCTATAATCAAAATTTCCGTTAAATCATATTGAAAAGTTTCCCATTTAGTTAAAGCTTGTGCAAATATATAAAAGAAATTAATCTTAATAAATGACTTGAGAATCAAAGTATAAGAAACAACGAATTAAATGATGATCCATCGAGAGAAAGATAGACATTGCTTTCGAAAATAATATTTTAAAAATTTAGATCCTTTAAACTGTAAATTTTTATCCACCCAAACTAATGTAACTAAATATAAAATCCACTTTTAATAAACGGTGTAATAAAATAAATGATTTCAATACCAATGGTGCGAACTTTAATTTTCTTGTCAATCTCTGATATAAACTCTGCTCATGGTTTAAATATGTGACCCTTCGCTGTTCCTCAGGTAGTAAACATGCTTTTTAAAATAGAAACACTTACTTGCCCACAATATCTTACCATCTGCACACAGGTAGGTGTTTGACCATCAATTACACAGTTTATACACAAACATCTGGTTTGTTGGGATTTAGCAAGCAATGTATTTTTAAGTGGTAAGAGTCCATTAAGATAACATTTTATTACATCTGCTAATGTATCATAGACAAAGACAGTTGTTTAAAAAAAATCGTATATATTTTATCACGACTGGTAAAATTAAAAATAATGTTGGGTAAAATTGCATACACTTTTTACAGATCAGTATTGAATTGGATATTTAATGTAGCCAAATTTTATAATCATTCAATTTTAATTGGAATAAGTAGAAAAATACAAATATTTTATGCAATTTTTAAAAATAGTATTCAGTGAGAGTGTTTGGGTTATAAATCAAATCATAATCTCCGTTAAAAACAACTACACTTTGTATGAATAAATAAAACAAAATTATGTTTCTAGCATTTCATTGACTGCACCTAAAATTTAATTATAGGTTGCTGAGAGAGCTTGGACGAAAAAATTAATAAATTGCTATTCCATTAAAAAAAATCATGCTAAGCCTGGTCCCTTTTGGAACTCAGGACGTGTTAGCGCATTTTCGTATTATGTATCAGTACTTATGTTAGATATCAGCATTATGTAGTTATCAGTAATTGTGTTTAGATTTTAGACATATTTTTATGAATTTTCTTGTGTAATGAATATACCTGAAAAAAAAATTATTTAAAAGTCATTTCTTTACATTTTAAATTTTTTTATTTTCTCTTTAATCTAACTACAAGTTGTTTGTGGTCACTGAAATAGGACTCATAAATGAAACATTCTAAATTGTAATCAGCTAATCGCCCAAATACTCTGTCAATTGTTGTTTGATAGATCGTAGTTGCCAATCTTGGTGAAAGTAGTTGAATGTTGAAGCTTGTTTCGAAAAAGTTTTCAATTTCTGCCCCTGGGCCGCTAAGATCTTGATTGAAGTCACAACAAATGATGACGTAAAACTCTCTAAACTTTTACACATATTCTAATGACGTCAACAACAAAAAACAAACTAATAATTTTGATAATACTAAGACTTCCGGCAATGGCGGCCGTTTCCTGCGCCAGTGTTATCTCTCGATTCGCAATGTTTTTTGGTAGTTTTAACGGGGTTTTTTAACGGATCGAGTAACTGAGTGTTGATGCACAAATGGCAGGTCAGGACATACAAAAAACATATATACATCATGGGTCTAGGACTTATGGATGCTGAGATCTAGGGTGATGACAGACGGACGGACGGACGGACGGACAAAACGGGTGCAATAGCGCATTCGACTTCTCGAAAATGCGCTAAAAATTAGTCATTGTCTTTTGATAACTCGTGAAAATCTTCAAAGTTTTCTATGAAACCAAGGGAGATATGAGTTTCCATTGAAAAAATAAAATTTATTATAATGATTTTTATAAAATAATTTTTAATTTTTAAAAGCAAAATAAATTCAAAAATAATTTTTTAAACGTTCCACGCTCATTGTTTTGTCAGATAATTTGCCTTCATAATGAAGACACTGATGCGAGCGTGATTTACGTAAAACTAGAGAAATATCGAAAATTACTTTGTTATCCTCGTAACACATTAAAGCTATTAAGTTAAACTAAGGCTCCATAAACTTTATTGAGCTACTTGTTACATATAATGCTCAAGTCAATGTTCTTATTAATATGCTTTCACTTTATGCTAAAAATTATAGAGTAGGACCAAGTAAAGTAGTATCTTACTAAACGTTGAACTTTTCAGCATCCCTTTCTGGTTTTCTTACGCAGTTACTAGAATTTGATTAAATCACTCAGTTGCAAGGGGTAAGAAACTCCTGCTATATTTGCTATAAATTAATATCATTTTTAGCACGTTTTTATTTACTAGCTTTAGTTCCTCTTCCAAAAATTTCAAATTTTCCTACGTAAAATTAAACCACTTCTGGTGGTCCTAGAGATCACAAAATTTTACCACAGATGGATCTTGGATGACAATGCATTGCATCAAAATTTCAGATCGATCGAATGTACCGTAATTAAATTAATGCATTTTAGTTTATCTCTATATAACATATGTATTCACCTGCTATTGTTGACATCCACGTGCCACCCCAGTTCACACCGTGATCACATCCCCGAGGTATTAAAACGTTGAGCGGGTGCTTATAAGGTGTTTGATATAAAAATTAAAGATTTAGACTGTTTTACTGGGACATGTTTTAAAGTATTACTCTCATTATTTAAATACACTTTTCGATATACTCTATGATTTTACACTTAGACTAAAAAAAATATAATTAATAGAGATAAAAAAAAGATTTTAAAAAAAAATAATTTTTTTTTAGTGGACTAAAATGAAGAAAATAAATTAAAACTTATAAGTTTAAGTAACTTTATTTAATATTACTAAAAAACGTGGTTTATAAGGTTTTATAATTGCAGTTCACTCATTCTCTCACTTATAAATATCTCTTTTTGCCTTCTAAATTATAAATCTTTAATTTTTATACCAAACACCTATCTTTTTGTTGTATTTCTCAATTAGAATGTGATTTTGAAGCTCCCGTCCTTTTTTTTTTAGTCATTTTAAATCAAATTACTTGAAATTTTAAGTTTTAAAATAATTTCTTATTTTTAGTCCACTTATAAAAACGTGGTTTTTTAAAATCTTTTTTTAAATTTTTTATCTCTATTGGGGCCTTCCATAAAGTACGTCAAGCTTCAAAGTGTGACAGTTTGTGACAGGGGGAGGGGGTGTCCGGCCATGTGTGACGTCACGGTATTTTATGTCAAATTTTAATTATTTTGTTAATAAAAAATATATTTTTGTACGAAAGTGTGACCTACTTTAGGGGGGGTCCGAGATTTGTGACAGGGGGGAGGGGGGAGTTAAAAATCGTCAAAAATAGCGTGACGTACTTTATGGACGGCCCCATTTATTAAAAAAAACTCTCCCATACAACTCCTTCATCTCCAGCTGTAAAGAGTCATCTGGACAAGATAGAGTCATTTTGTTGTCGATGATTTTGGATAGTGCTGGTGAATGATAGAGCAGTCCAGGTGGAAACTTGCAATTAGTGTTCACAGCAGTTAGAGCGCAATCATAAAACCTCTAGCAGGTTTGCTAAATGTGACGTTGTATTAAAATGTACATGTGCATCATTAAGTTTATGGTAGGTTTTATATACGAAATGCATAGCTCATGTTCAGAAGATAACATTGGGCTGGCTCAACTGTGCACATTTGCACATTGAAAAGTTTGGCAGGTCATGTATACAAAATACATATGCACAATGATAGGTTTATCACTTACAATAAGCAGCCCGCTAAAGTCAACTATTAGTACAAGCTTTTTCATGCATTTCTATAAGGATTGATGAAACTCGATCAAACTTGCCACATATATCCATCATGATCCGTAAAAATTGTGAGGATTTTTCGATCTGACAACATGTACAGTTTAGAGGAGCGTGGAGGGGGGGGGGATTTTTTTTCTTATTCAGCTCAAGTCAAATAAGTAAACTATTTTTTACATTGGTTACCGGTAGCATAGCTTGGTATAGACCAAACTTGGTGAACGAATAAACAAGGTAGCACACCTTGAAATTTATTAGGGAATTAAAATCCTAATTCCACTCCCGTCCTCAGATCTATGTTTTAAATAAACATTTAAAACTTTTCGATAACTTTTGATAACAATGAAACATTTGATGCGGGTCGATAGTTTTTCAAATTATTTTGATCTAAATCCATGTCTACTAGCGAGGATGTAAAGACAGCAGACTTACACCAGGAGGGAAAGGTATCAGATGATAACTCTCATTTGTTATATGGGTCTCATTTTGGGAGTAAATGATGCAACGACTCAACCAAAAGTGGAGTGCGGATGGGGTCAAAACAACATGACGTTTCTTTTGATTTGAGTATAACCTTTTCAACCTCATTTTCTGTCACAGTCACAGGCTGAAACATGTCAAAGCGTGTACTCAAGCAATAAAAGGGTATAATTTAATAGGTGCACTGTACTGTCATGATCAACCAGAATTTAAGCAACTTGATGTTATCCAAATCAAAAGCAGTTTTTCAATAGGAAGAGCTCAAGGGAAGAAAGGACTATTTCACATTTTGTAGTTTTGAGATATTCAAATTTAAATGTTCCAAATAATATAGGTTTCTTATAAATTAACTAAATAGACATAAAATTGTAAAATAGGTCTGATACATAATTTTTGAATAAAGCCTCATTTAGAGCGTTCCATTTGTGATGTTCTATTTCAAAAATGTCATATAGCCGTTTCTTTCTTAAGGTCTTCATATGTTCTAATCCCCCTGAACTTTGTTTTGTAATTGATTTCACACCCTATACATCATCAACCGATTTAATAACGCCTTTGTGTTGCAGTACTGGCCGAGTGGGGGCAAAATAAATTTCAGCATACACTAACTACACAGTTAATCAAAAACTGTCAAACAGTAAACAATTAAAGGCTGTGAGTAACATAGCTTGTAAAAGTTTATTTATCTGTTTTATAAAGTAAACTCAGTTACTAATGTTTAAATTGACTGAGTAAATGAATTTTTGGAGGAAACATAGTATAAATTCTACTACAGCTTATGCTTTACCAGCTCCTACTACTGTCTTTAAGCACTCTCTAAGAACTCCCCCCTCTTCTGTCAAAACTCTCCACCCTATAAAATATATCCTCCTTTCAGGGCCCCTGATAACTGGGTACGTGTGCGCCCCTCTTGGGCTCCACTTCGTGTCTGAAGTCTTTTCCCAGGTCCACATTAGCAAAAAACCTTGAAATATTTATAAAAAATGACCGAAATGTAGCTTATCCGACAGAAACAATGCTGACTGCATTTATGAATACCAATACCATACTTAGTGAGTTGAACCTTCTCGCAAATAAAAGTTTGACTGCAAGCAGGAAAGTAAACGATAGAGGATTGAAATAATACATTTCTGAGATAGCCCTATACAACGCGTTACTTAAAACGGTACGATTTTATCAATGCAATGAACGGAAGTAGCATCTGTGATTTTTTTAGAATACGTTCTAGGTACCTTAACTATTAATAAATAATAATAACCCCCTTTCAGACCATGACGCTAATGGGGCAAGTGAAGTAGCGTTTACAAGTTTTATTAAGCCAATTTTATCTTTCTATCTTGAACCTTAAGCCACTCATATTTGCATAAACTAAATATTTTACTTTTTTTTAACCGTGTTACCCAATTTGTACAATTTTCAACCATTTTGCCAATAACTTTTTTAAAAAAAAGATAATTACATCAATTTTTCACAAGACAATCCCATTCTAATTTCAAACTTACAGATTGAAAAAATGATTGAGAATCTTAACCGGAACCCCATGAAAACAACTGAGAAAATACGATCAGTGCCATTTTTTGTATGGAAATTATGAGGGGTGATTACGTTTTGGAGCTTATACCAGTTGCCAGCAAAGTGTTAACTGACAGTGTTGATGTTTTTAAAATATAAAATACAATGCTTAACTCATTTTTGAAGGTTTCAATAACTACAAAAAGCATTCAAGATATTTACATCTTACATGGTCCAAAAAGTGAAGAAAAAAAATTCCAATGTTTGCATCCACTCAAATAAGTGAGAGTCACCGGAAATCATATGTGTGTCGTATTGAATTACTAAATTATAGTATTTTATGAAAAAAATGGGGCGTAAAACACGAAGGAACATCTTTCGCGAACCATTCATTGTGCAGAAAAGATTTTCCGTCAATTTTCGCTAAAAGCTAAATTTATTTATTTATTTATTTATTTTTTAATTTTTTTTTTATTTTTGGTGTTACATGTCACTTGAATATCTGTCCCAATATGAATATATCTACGCGCAAAGCTTCAGCATTAGGAAAAAATCGAGCGTGGCTGACGGGGACCCCCTTCCGTTGGGGCCCATGAATAATTTCGTGGATTCACCCCCTGGCGGCGGCCCTGCTTCGGATTCTCACTCCAAGAGATAAAATAATTTTTAAACATAATAAAATCTTAATGTTTCATTAAAATTTCTTGTAGCAAACTGAAACGTTTCCACCATTAGTTAAAATATGATCAAATATATAAATAAAATAAACTTTACATATTTTAATGACTTCACAACCAAAGTACAGAAACTAATAAGGAAATGATGTTTCAAAAATCACGGAGAGAAGGACAGCCATTGTTTTAGAAAGTAAAATCGTGAGAACTCTTTCATTGTACATTTTTTAATCTGCCTATCTAGAATTGTGTTTCATTTCTAGACAAAAGAATCAAACAAACAATAACGCTAACAAATACTAGATCTAGTAAAAATAATGACTTTATTGCTGGAGGTGTAAATTTTAATTTGGTAGTCACTTTTTTGCATGTCTGATTTAAACGATAACCATGATAATAAAATATGACACTTGATGCTATCATGCTTGTAAGAATACTTTATAAAACAGCTGCTCCTGCATCGTATTTTTCCAGGTTTCCTACTGATATGAGTTTGATCAACCTTTCAGCACGAACGTTTAAGCACTGATAGACAAACATCAGGTACGTTCGGGCTTAAAAAGTAATACGTTATAAAATAAGAAGAAACCATAGACTCTATTTTATTACATCTGCTTTTGTAACTTATCAAAATAAAATACGAAATCTTTCATATTTCAGTGTAAAATATTTGATCTATCCATTTCACATGGCGGTCTTCTACTGGAAATTAGGAAAAAGCCCAAAGAAGGTTTGATAAAAATTTGATTATTCTTTGTTGGCAGAAAAAAACATCTAAATACACATGTATAGCCTTACAACTTTTAATTTTATGTTCAATGAGAGATGGGTCTTAAAAATACTTAATCTTTTATTGAATTTATTTCAAGTATTTTTCGTCCGTTAAAAGTTGGTTGCACAACTCCAAACAACGGTGCTCGTGAAAGGTTCTATGGGGATAATTATGTGTAGATCTAGTAAAAAAAAATCTACCCAATTATTGAAGATAAAATCTTCTTAGAGTCTGTAAGAAAGAACAGCGTAGAATTCTCAACTGTGTATAATTTCCAAGATTTTTCAAAATCTTTCAAAATTTTATTGTACGATCTTCAGCATGACATGGGGTGCACGTCAATTGTATTAGTATATTTCTTTGGTAGTCTATTAAATTGTTTTACTTTTCTATATGCGTTTGTTCACAAATTTTTACTTTTACATTCATACGTGAAGGTGTCAACGTATACATTGTCAATATCAAAAAAAAAAAAAAAAAAAAAAAAAAAAAATCCTAAATATGCAAATATTATTTTTGACCATTTGTATAATGACAGTTCTTTTAAAGTTAGAAATATATTTTACCGTTAAAATAATTGCCGTTTTAGGGTGGTTAAATTTTATATTCCTCTACAGTTGAGAAGTATTTTCAGCGAATAAAATTTCAATTAGCTATCGGTTTTTTTTCCTTTAAAAAAGAATGTATTTTCTTCAACCGTTCAAAGGGAACAAAGCTTTCCATTACTCCTCAAGAAGATTCAAGGGGAGGTAAATGGTTTCATTTAATGAAAGAGCAAAAACATAATTTTTTTTAAAGTAGTCAAACATTATTCTAATGTACAACCAATGTTTATTTAAATAGCTATTTATATATTTAAACTTCCTAATGTTTTATTTTTTTATTTTCGGGTTTGCATGGCTACTATTTCTGGAAAATTGGCGCAATTTAGAAATCAACTTCGTTATTTCTAAAACAAAACTTATCGATTTAACTGGACTTCCTTCTTACTTATAGGGGCATGGTGGTCGAGCGGTTGGAGTACCGATAGTCATGGGTTCAAATCCATGTAAAAGACAAGGATTTCTTTCCGGAGCCTAGGACGTCCCTGAGTCCACCCGGCTCCGAATGGGTACCTATCACTTGTTAGAGAAATAAAGGCGGCTTGGTAATGCGCGGGAGCAACATAGCCGTTACCTGTGAAGGCCGCATCACTTGCCAACAGACTGGCATGGTCTGTGGACGCAATAATCTTCTGTATAGAAGAAGCGTCTGTATGGATAAGACAAGATAAATGTGAGCTATTTGTTGTACCTGCGCCTTAAGTTAAGATTTTTTTAATGAGTTTTTTTTTTTTTAAAGTTTAGCTGTGCTGCATTTTGCTCAAATCATTGCAATGTTGGAGCTCGTGTAAGGATATTCTATTTAAAAGCAAAGCAATTTGGAACTAGTATGTAGGTTACTGAACTTGGCTAACTGAGTCGGCGGCTAAGATCTTACTTCTTTAGATACCATGCCATCAAGGCAAAAACGTTATTGATGGGAGTGCTGGGTTAGCACGGTTTAGGGAAAGAAAAAAGATCTTTTCATTTTACTTCAATTTTAATTCCGATCATTACTTCTCAATGTGATATCGACATATGAATGTGCGTTGCATATATAACCTACACATGCATAGTATAACTTATAGCAGTTTGAATATACAACGCACATAGGTACAGTGAAAAGTATGGCTGGTTCTTATTAAAATATAGGTTGCTTGTACACGGCGAAACTTCACTTTTAGTCAATACAGAAGGTTTTAATATTTTAATGAATACACAAACATCGCATTTAAAAATGTACTATACACATATATATGTATGTATTAAGTTATAGAGTGTTAGTTAATAAATTAAAAGAACGTGTAAAATATTTTTTAATAATCTGATTACTGCTAACGAGCGAGTAAAATAACTACATTCAAAACTAGACCAAGCAAACGGCAAGACAGTAACTGTGAAAGTTCATGATGCCTGTATAATATGTTCATCTTGGCACTTAGGGTTTGTTGATGGCTTGGACTTGGAAACTCCAATACCACTTGGTAACTGTTACATACAATAAAATCCGTTCTAGGTACACTATTGAGAGAGGGCGTGACAGCACCAAGAGTATAGATGATAAAAGAAGATCTGATTACAATCAGGGTAGATAGAAAAGAACTTGTTGTATAGGACAGAGGTAACTCCTAACTAAGCATAAAAAAGACGCAACAAAACAACGAGCGTATCAGCAAACAATTTCTTCAGCGATCAAGCATAAACGACAAGAAGTAACTGAGAAGTCAAACTTAGTTGCATCGTCCAAGCATACATTGACCACAAAGAGAGAGCAAGAGCGAGACAAATCTCATCCATTATAGACGCTCCTTCTATACATAAAATTATAACGCCCTAATCTTATCCATGGTTTGCGTCTAGCCTTGCATTTTTATAGAGTTTTAAATGTTTACAGTGTGTTGGTTTTCTTTGTTTTATCACCTGACAACATTTTTCACATCCGAATTCCAGACGGGAAAAACGAGAATGTATATGTTTTGTTTGTTGCATAGTGTTTTTATCTCTGTGTCTATCTGTGGGTTTTATTAGATTATCTTTGTGTTTCATATTTTAAAAAAAAAAAGAAAAAAAAAAGAAAGAAAAAAATAATAAACACGTAAAGTTAACTTCTCTCCATATGGATGACTTAAATACAGTCATCGAAACAGCATTTGTAGAACTCAGACAAGTTGAATACTCTCCCCCCCCCCCATCTCGTCTTCAAAATGTCTCATGCACAAACATGCGTAGCTGGGTTCCATTTTAGTTTCCATAGCGATACAACTGATTTGATCAAAATATGGGTCTTCTAACTCAAACAAGTTAAGGGTGATAGCTAGTTAAACTAATCGGAGTAACCAGTGTGTGATTATAGATGGGTGAACTTGGCGGCAGAGAAATCACTGGATTGCAAGTGGCTGGCTGTATCTGTGGCCAATAGGACAATACGAAAACGTTATGCAAGAACAAACACATACAAGTTCTCGTTCTTCCTGTCAGGAATTAGGACGAGAAATGGGGTTGCCTGAAGAAACTTGGAGAACCGAAACCTTATCAACATTTAAAACTCTTATAAAATGCAATATTTGACTCAAACCATTGATAAGCGAAGATGGATTAAACTGCTGTTTAGAAGGAGCGTCTGTGACTGATACAATAAGATAAGATAAGATACGATAAGATAAGATAAGTAGAAAACGTATTTTTTCGAATCGATGAAGATGGAATCAAACGCATGGATGGTATCCTTGTTATAAGTTGTCAGTAGGCCTGTCAACGGGTACCCGGGACCCGGACCCGGGTACCCGTTGCCATCTGATTACCCGGGTAGTAAAATTCCGCCCGGGTACCCGTGAAAATGTAACTTCCATGTTAATATTAACGGAGGCCAAACTTCGGCTCCCATTCGGCATTTTTTAAATTGTTTTTTTTCGAAATAATTTTTCAAATGAAAATGTTTGTTTGAAATAAATGCAGTAAATTACATCTAAGGAGAAATATCTGTCAACGGGAAATGTATTTTGATACATCTTTTTCTCTAAACGTGAAACAGAAATCGCCAACACAAAAAGGTTTTGGCGCTTTAAAAGAATCATATAGATAAGGAAAATATAAATCCTCTGCCAAAAAATAAAAATGTTAGAGATAAAAGCGGCTGTTTGTTAGTAAAAAAAAATCCCTTCTGTGACAGTAACTTACTTTGAAATACGCCGATTCAGACTAGCTAATGTTGTTTATCTACACTCCCTCTCCTCCCTTCATTCATATAACCAACACCCCTTGCATTCGCTTGTGCTTCTTGTGTTAATTAACACGTGTTGACCTAGAAAAACTGATGTACAAGGTTGTCAGTATTTAAAGTTAATAAATTAATAAGTTACTAACCATTTCAAATGGGTAAGTCGTCGGCCGTGGGGCGGGACTGCATAGAGATGAATGAGGCCGTGTTTGGTTTTGTTAATAAAAACATTCCCTGCTTTAACATTAAAGTTACTTTGAAATACGCCGACATAGAATTTCCGATTGTAGACGTTGTTTATCTACCCCCTCTCCCCCCATTCGATTGTTTTTGCGTGTTCGTTACCACGTGTGCCTCCATTTTAAAAAAAATAATACACCAAAATTTGTAATTTTTTGAAAGTCAATAAATTAGTTACTAAAAGTCTAAGATGGGTAAAAGGCCATCCATAAATGACGTTTTGCACATACGGATGAGGCGATCATACATGTGTGACGAAGAGGGTGTGTGTTTTAAAAATGTGACGTCACATCAAAACGTGCAACTTAAAATGAAAGTTCCACTTAAAAACCTGAATGCTTACAATTTATTTATTGACGATTTACATGGATTTACACGTGTATTGATTTAATAGAATTCAACTTCACATTAAATACAAACTTAAGTGACAATTAAGTTATTTCACAAATGCTCATTTTCAAAAAGGAGGTACGGCTTTTTTTTNCCAAAATCACGTGACGTCACTTTTAGACGTCGACCGTGTGGTTACTGTGAGAAATAAGGTACATGGAAGGTGGCTAGGTTGCATAGTATAGCTGTATGACGGGGAAAATTATGCGATGTTTTGAACGGGTAACCCGGGTACCCGTTCGAAATTTGGACGGGTACCCTGGCAGCATTTTTCAACAAAATTGACAGCCCTAGTTGTCAGTAAGGTCGCAAAAGGCTTTGTCATTTATAAAACCCAAAAAGGTCATAGCTCAAGAAGTATTATTCTTTTTATTATTATTTGATTTTAGCGGAACAATATTTTGAAGCATAAATACAGTCGACTCATTGTTAGCATAGTTAAATTACGAAACTATTTTTCCTTTAACTTTAACGGAGAATTAAAAAATTACTGATAAGATACATCCTTCTTAATTGACTCGTATCTTTCATAAAATATGTATTAAATTTGTCATTAAAAAGATATATATTTCCCAAACATAAATATAAATAGGTTCCGGCCATATTATGACAAAGCCTATAGCTAAACATCTTCGAACCACCAATTCGAACTTTTCCAATTTCATTAAACAATTGTTTTTAAAAACCTGACAGTTTCAAGACGAACAATTAAATTAATTTTTTTTCCCAATCAATTAGCTTAAGTTGATTTTTATTAAAAATTTTCAACCTGCATGTAAATTAATCCAGGCTTTAGAGTATATGTCTAGTAAGAATGAGCAAGACTTTAAATAAACGTCCTTGAAACAATCAGCCATTTTTTTCTTAATATAAATGAGACAAAACATGGTTACAAAATATCTTTTGAAAAAATAATCAATTATTAATAGCGAAGGAAATAATTTTATTTTCTTATAGGTTACATTTCTGTTCAATTTTAAAAATTTATTGTTCAATCAAATGCTTTTATTTTTTAAGAGTCTGTGTGACCTTAGCTGCCGTGTTGACAATGTTCTGAAGAAATTCAACGGCTTCATTGACTTGGCCGAGACTCACTTCACCAGCAGGAATCTGTGTTATACCAATGATTATAGATATTCATGATTTACTATAACTACTTTTCTAAGTTTACTATAATATTAAACCGCGTGAAAGATTTGTAAAAATCACCTAACTGGGTATTTGTAATATTTTAAATTAAATAGTTTCACTGACTGGATTTATTGGATATTAAGTTTGTCTTTTTACCGTTTTGTCAGCTGTCGCCGGATACTGTGATGCCTCGGCGGGCACATCTCTTCCAAGGAGAAGTTTTGATGCAACTGGAACTATCCAACCTCTGTTTCTTCTCCACCAAGATCTTTTGGCTCTCTCTCCGACATCGCGCTTTGTACTTTGGAAAAACTGTCAGAGACAAAAATTAATTTAACAACACATTGACAATATACACACACACTTTAAGAGAACATTTTACAGGAAACTCACTTGCTTCAGCGTTTCTATCGAATCATCAATCTTTGTATCCACTTCCTTCACAAGCTGCTCCGCATTGTCTTGTGTGTCCGCGCCTAGTGCTGAGAAGCCCCCAAGACAAACCAACAACAGAACACATAGTGCAGTGACCCAGGTAGTCATTTTTTTTTATTGTAACAGGAAAGCAACTTCTGGTCGACTAAAACAATGCCCAGCTTTAGAATATATTAAGGAGAGAAAAAAAGTACGATAAGGCTTTAAAATATAAGTTTGTACTAGATTTAACAAAAGATTTAATTTATTATAAGCTTTTTGATGTGTTAAGCAAAATAATAATAATAATAATAGTAACAATAATAATAAAATGTATGCCAATTAGCATGATACAAGTCAAAAGTCATTCTTGAAGAAAAATAACAGATAATATAGTCCTTAAATATGTTTAAAAATAAAGACCGCTACAGATAACTTTATCTAAACATATCATTGAAGAACAACTTATATATAAAAGCTATTTTACATAATTCGGTTGAACATTTGTTGGTGTAACTCTGGAGCCTCCAATTTTTATTTACTTCTAATGAACACGTAAACGGACCTCTACTTACCTCCAACACTTTTTTTGTAAGTGCTTCCTTTCCCTGTTGAACATGCATAAAAAAACTATTTCTGTTTATATAGCTTGCACGTGCTAAACGTTTATGGCTGAATGTTTACCTTAATCAGTTCAAGGTTAATAAATTGTTTTAAAAAATATCACTACTGGTTCTCAAATATTTCAACATGCTATTAATATTTCTGGCACAATCGTTATAGTTATAAATTAACAACAACATAAAAAAATACATAAAATAAGTAACGAAATAAAAAATAAATAAAAAATTGTATGTAGTCTAACTGTAATTAGAAGTAATTTAGGACACTAGGTCGAAAACGCCTCCTACAACTAAAACAATTGGATTAATTAACACCAGCGTTACCAGAAAAAACTTCTCAAACCATATCAATTATGATGTATCGATAAAATTTATGGAAACAGAAACAAAACATAAAAAAACGGAAATAAAAGGGAATTACTATAAGTTTGTCAACATGGGTGAACAATCAAAAGCGCACGACAAAAGAGCAGCGACTAAAGAGCGCAAAAAATTAATTGTAGGCAGCTGTTCCGATTTGCTCTTGTGTGTTATTGATGTTCTTTTGAATAGTAGCCGCCAAAAGGGTTACACGTTTTTGCCTCTTGTGTTTGGTAAGACCAACAATCCTAGAGAAATTACCCATTGTAAAAAATGTAAATAATTAATTTCCCATCGGTGGCCCCGTACTATTTGTTCCACGGCCCGGTACCGGTCCGCAGCCCGTGGGTTGGGGACCACTGATTTAATTAAAGCAAATGTAACATACACATCTTACTCATTGTAATAAATAAAGAGAATAACAAACAAAATAAATAGCTATTTATGCTTTTATGTTGAATAAATATTCGAGAGAAAGTTACTCGTTTTGCTTAGTAAATGAATAGGCTATGATATGACCTTCAATATGTACTTTTTAAAATCTAGCATGCAAGAATTGTGCGTCATCTTTAAACAAAAATATAAATATTTTTAGCGCATTTTCGAGAAGTGGAATGCGCTATTGTATCCGTTTTGTCCGTCTGTCCGTCCGTCCGTCCGTCTGTCATCACCCTAGATCTCAGCATCCATAAGTCCTAGACCGATGATGTATATATGTTTTTTGTATGTCCTGACCTGCCATTTGTGCATCAACACTCAGTTACTCGATCCGACCTCTTGTAGTCGCAGTAGAGCTCCTGGAAGTTCCGTAGGACTTTAAGTCATTGTAACTTAATGGAACTTGTGAGTTGCGCACGGTGGTGTGTTTGGTGTTAAAGTTATTGGTTAGTGGTGCGAAAGCGTGCAAAAGTATTAGTTTTTTTTTTGTTGACGTCATTAGAATATGTGTAAAAGTTTAGAGAGTTTTACATCATCATTTGTGGTGACTTCAATCAAGATCTTAGCGGCCCAGGGGCAGAAATTGAAAACTTTTTCGAAACAAGCTTCAACATTCAACTACTTTCAACAAGATTGGCAACCACGATCTATAAAACAACAATTGACGGAGTATTTGGGCGATTAGCTGATTACAATTTAGAATGTTTCATTTATGAGTCCTATTTCAGTGACCACAAACCACTTGTAGTTAGATTAAAGAGAAAATAAAAAATTTTAAAATGTAAAGAAATGACTTTTAAATCAAAAAAATTTCAGGTATATTCATTACACAAGAAAATTTTTAAAAATATGTCTAAAATCTAAACACAATTACTGATAACTACATAATGCTGATATCTAACATAAGTACTGATACATAATACGAAAATGCGCTAACACGTCCTGAGTCCAAAAAGGGACCAGGCTTAACATGATTTTTTTTNAAAAAAAAAAAAAAAAAACAACAACAAACAAACCAACTAACCAACTAAAATAAAATGATTTTTACAGCAGAGGTGTATACTGTTATATTCGTCAATACAGTGGAAACTCTGATATTATCTCTGCTCATAAATGATCTCTCCTTGTTGTTATGCTTGTAAAAAAACAACCCTCATGAAACAGCAACTACTGCCCCATGTCTAACCAGCTGTTCACAGATACTTGTTTACCAACTATTAACCCTAATACAATAACCCTTGACTGCACTACTGGGAAGAGACAGGAATGACCTAGATAAAGATGACAAGGCACTTGAATATGCGTCTCCAGAAGCTGGTCTCATTATAAACGAACCAAAGACGAAATACATGATTATGTCACAAAACACCAATACTGATGATAATATATTGATAAACAAACACAAATTTGAGAGAGTTACTAATTTCAAATATCTAGGGGCAACTATAAACGAACACAATGAGATAATTTCGGGGGTGAAAGAAAGGTTAACAGCAGGCAACCGCTCCTACTTCAGCTTACAAAAACTTCTAAGAGGCAAAAACCTCTCAAAGGGAACAATGAAAATAATATACACCACTATTATAAGGCCGGTAGTAAAGTACGCTAGTGAGACTTTGACCCTGACCAAAAAGGCAGAGAACCTGCTCAACACTTGGGAGAGAAAAATACTTCGGAGGATATATGGTCATGTGATAGAAAATGTTATCTGGAGAATTCGCAAAAAAACAAGAACTATACCATCTGTACGAAGACCAACTTATAGTCACATGTATCAAAAAAGGAAGACTACGCTAGGCAGGGGATGTTGAAAGGATGCCAGAATGTAGAGTAGCAAAAATTATTTACAGACAGAAACAAGGGGACAGACGACTCACTGGTCTCCCAAGACTGAGGTGGATTCATGATGTGGAAATGGACCTACACCAGCTGGGGGTTCGAGCATGGAGAAAGAAAGCCATCAATCGATCTGAATGGAAAGATGTGGTGGAGCAGGCCAGGGCCCTACATGGGCTGTAGCGCCACGGATGATGAAGATTGATACAACTACATCTGATATATTCGGCCTTAAGAAGAAATACATTTATAAACGTCATTAAAATAATTCCAAACAAAATTTTGAACTTATTATTATTTATTTTGCCAGATTTAAATATAAAATCAAAATACATTTTTTTAAGTTAGCTGTGAAGTTTCCGTTTTACATGATAGTTTTCTCCCGAAAGTACGAACAATTCCCAAAGCTAAGGCGATATTTCGTTGTGTGGGTAGGATTTCATGATTCGTTTTTTTTAGAGAAAGACATCTAAGGTCACCCGCAGAACCCCGAAAATAATCAATTAAAAATGTTATGTTCAAATTGTGGCAGAATTTGAAAACCTGTCATCTTATACTACATTTATGTGTCTTCACGACAGTTAAATACTGGTTGCAAAACTCTTTTCTTATCTTATCTTATTTGTTACAGACTCTTCTTCTATACAAAATATTAGTGTCAATATGCTTATCCTTGGTTGATGTCTAGTCTTGCATCATTAACAATGGATCATCCGATAAACTCTTTTCAAAAACATGTCGTTAGAAATTTCATAATCCGTAAAACAAGGAAACGTGAAAATAGTTGGTTTGTAGATTTAACTGTGTTTTGTTTGTTTGTTTTCTTTGTTTGTTTTGTTTGTTTTGGGTGGAAGGTGTTAAAAATTGTCATTTAATAAATCGGTAAAGGCTAACAAACTTCGATTATGATATTTCCAATTATAACTAAAACATGAACTACTCCAAATTAATTTAAACAATAATTTTTATTTTATTATCAATCAAGCTTTAATTAGTTTTTTAAAAATGATAAATAATACATTAATGCTGTATTTTATAATTCTCTAAATTTCACATACAGGTATAGCTATTCCTTTTTAACGATTTATTTTGTTACTTGTGAAAAAAAGGCAATTAACTTATTGAAACCAAAATCGCACCCATGGTGATAAAAGTTTTCATTTAAAGAAAAAAGTTAAATAAACATGATTTTGTCAAATTTTAAAAATTTTGCTTTTTAAATTCTTTAAATTAACTCGTGGCGTCTGCTGGATTGCTTGCTTTATGCCTTTATTGCCGAAAAATTTTGGATCGATTTTTAACCCCATTTACCGTGTGCTAGAGAGATGAAATTTTGCAGGCAGACTCGTGCCGATGATTAAAATGATCGATCTAAATTTCAGATCCATCAAATTTACTGTAATTAAATTAATGAATTTTTTAGATGATCTTTGTTTATCTCAATGCAGTATGTTAATTTGTGTGCCCAAGTGTTGCGGTGCGTATTATATTGAACAACGTTTTAATATTTTCCTGTCGCGCAGTGCGGTGGGTATTAAATTGACGATACTTTTAAAAATTATGTTCCCGATCTATAAATGTAAATGTTAGTAATTTCTAGTCTGTCTCGCACTGCGCACTATATTAAACATGCTTTATAACCCTTTTCCCATGATCAAATAGAGCTAAAATTTAGAAGGCACACTGTAGTATTT
The DNA here is from genome assembly GCA_002072015.1 of Radix auricularia. Lineage (NCBI taxonomy): Eukaryota > Metazoa > Mollusca > Gastropoda > Lymnaeidae > Radix > Radix auricularia. Next base: position 684,596 of record MUZC01000170.1, on the reverse strand, counting down.
TGTTGTTTTTTTTAAAACTATAAATCCGTTAAGTATGAGATATTTAAATACAATTTTGGATTTTTTAAAATTGCGATGTGTATGATAATGAACATAATTTCAGTTATGTCTCTTAAATAAAAGATTTATAGTCAAAAACTTTTTTTAAACGTTTTTTTAAAAAATTAAATGTAGTCAAACATAATTCTGAGAAACTATTGCTGTTTATTTAATTATCATTCCTGTATTATAGCGTTCAAATTTTGCTTTATAAGACAGTTAGCGTCGTAAGGCTGCAACTGCTACAAATTTGATATAACAACTTTTTAAAAAATGTATTCACCTAACAAAGTTTGTCAATTTTTAAAAAAGCTCTTTTTTGTTGTTGTTGTGAGTCTGTGGTGTAGCCAGGGATGTGCGGACCCCACCGGGAGAAACCATGCAAGAGGGGGTAACACTAACTAAAAAATTGTATAATTGCAGAACACACTGATCCACCTCTGAATTTCATACACGAATAACTAATCATTCACGGGTGTAACGTTTATATACACGCTCTATATTTGCATTTCAAAGTTGATACAAAGAAATCAGGTTAACCTTAAAGAACGTGAATGAAATACATGCGTTCTAACCCTGCACATGATTTAACTTTTCTGAGTTCCCGGCATTTTCGTAGTGCTGGTCAACTACATCTAAATTATTTACGAGAACGACAGCTTTAATTGATAATTATTTTCTTGTTTGTTTGTTTGTGTGTTTTTGTTGTTGTTTATTAGTGTGTGTGTGTTCCATAATCTCGTGGTGGTAGGAGATTCCAATGTTTCAATTAGAACTTTCTCTGGGCTTGGTAGACTTACCGACGCCCATCTCCCCTCCAAGTCAACAGATGACTTTTTATCAATAGTGATTAAACAACATTTTTGTTGTAACTTTAACGAGGGCTAGATCACACGCATCTCAGCTTGTGGGGCGAGCGCACTATTGACTTCCTTATACAGCCGTTATGAGTGTTAACAGAGCCCAAATATTCCCCCAAAATCATGGTGGGATAGGGTGGCACCAACCCAATCTACGCCCCTGTTGTGAGCTATTGGTACATGATGCGCTAAGTTTCGTTTTGTTATTGATTATTTTAATGCCGCACTTAGTTTAACATTGCATTGTAGGGGCTAGTATAAAACTGGTCCGGGAGGGGGGCGCGTGTCTAAATACACTTTTAGACGATATTGTGCAACCCCCCCCCCCCCACACACTGCCTCTATTACTGCAATCATACGTTCTTCCTGGTTTGTAATGAACAAACTTATAAATTGGTGGGAGATAACTTTTTGGATCCTTAGCTATTGGTTAAGGACGGTTAGGTGTGAAATTTCAATTTGTTTTATAGCATTGATAGCTACGATCATAAATTCACTACTAGGAATTGACACATGGAGCGGTCTATATATTCAATATATACTCAACACACAGTCACACACACAAACATGTGTATATGTGTATTACAGTTCGACTTGGCGTAGTGTGAATATTTGGTCGATGCAACCACGACCTGGTCGAAATCCAGCTTGATTTTCTCGGGTGTTTCTTTCGCGGTTTGGTAACAGTCGATTGAGCAGAATTTTCTCCATCAATTTATAGGCAATATTTAGCAGCGAAATACCACGATAGTTGTTGCAACGTTTCTTATCACCTTTCTTGTACAAGGGTAAAACTATCGCTGTTTGCCAGTCAGTTGGAATTGATTCATCTTTCCAGATCATGGAATAGAGTTCGAATAAGTCAGCAATAAGGGCAGGGTTGTTGATCTTGAATAAGTCGGGTGGAAGACCATCACTTCCAGGCGCACGACCGCTTTTTAGCTGCTTGACTGCTCTATTGATTTCTTCAATAGTTGGTGGGTCTTCGTTGATATTATAAGGGATAAGCTGGGTTGGCGCAGTTGGTTGAACAATGGCTTGCATAGGGGGATTGTGGTTTAGCAACTCAGAAAAATATTCGCACCATCTTTCAAGTAGTTGCGTTTTTTCGGTGATAGCCTGGTCATTTTTATCCAAAATAGTTCCACTAACTGGTGGGCTATAGTTCCGGGCAATGATCTTCACCAGCCTGAACAATTTTTTCGTATCACCCCTACTTTGCGCACTTTCCAGTTCAGTGGCCTGGTTTGTCCAATAGGCTTCCCGATCTTGTCTAGCTGATGACTTTACTTCCTTTGCCAAACTGGAAGCGAGTGCATGGTTGTTATTGCTGCGTGCTATTTTTCTTTGGCTGGAGAGTTCTAGTGTCCGATCGCTGATCCAGTCTTGGTTTGGTTGTTTAACATGACCGAGGACAGTTTTAGCAGCTTTGGTCAGGGATGTTTTGATTTCGATCCATTTGTCGTTTAGCGTAGTCGCAGGTTTTGCGAGTTTTTCGTGCTGATATGTTGATGTAAATTCTACTNCCAATCTAGATCCTGCATCGCTAAATGTTGACCTGACGATTGGAAATGATCGCATGGAATCGGTTAACTCTTTCACGTACCTTGGTAGCCGAATATCTCCTAATGGGCAGCTGGACGAAGAAATGCCAATCAGAATTGCAAGAGCGTCATCAATCTTTGCAGCCCTAAAACATTTTTGGAGTAGACCCGATATTCGCACCAAAACGAAAACCCGAATCTACTGTGCGACGGTCCGAGCCACGCTATTATATGCTACTGAAACGTGGCCCGTAAAAATAGACCAGCTTAGAAAAATGGAAGCCTTCGACCACCGTTGTCTCCGACGAATTGCAAAAGTGCGTTGGTCAGACTTTATTACCAACGAGTCTGTTCGCCAACGATGCGGACTAAAACACCCTCTAGCCGCAACGATGATTTTGCGCCGTTGGAAATGGATCGGTCACGTTATGAGGATGCCTGATCCCCGATTGCCCTATAAAACTTTTACCAGCCTACAGGGGCCAACTTGGAAACGCCCCAAAGGAGGCGTTAAACAAACAACGCAGCGATATTTCCACAAGAAGGCCGAGGAACTTATTATGATCCCATTCAGCCTTGGCCGGAAAAAGTTTAACGATTCGTGGCTACAACATCTTAGATCGATTGCCGCCGACCGGGTACAATGGCGCACCATTTCAAACGACATGGCCAATGCTCACTGTGGGCGGAATGGCCGTTAAGCAAAGTAAGTAAGCAAAAGTTCGACTTACGGAGTTTTCGAGTTAAGGAAAATGGTGTAATAGGCCCAGAATTTGGCCGGGACTTAACAATTAATTTGATATGGGGAGGTTTCCAACTTACAGAAGTTCGACTTGGAGAGGTACGACTGTATATATATGTAGCCGTCTGCTAGAGCTAACCTTTGCAGTCGGCGTTGATGACCGTCACGGGTCACTGCAGGTGTACTCCAGCCCTCGAAGTCAGTTGATTTCACGCTGTTGACTGACCACTTAACAGCCATCTTTACAGCATGGGGTGGTCAGTCACGTGATGAGTAGGGACACGACCGGTGGGGGTAACACACTGCCCCTGGTCTGTAGGAGTGAGTGTTAGGAGATAGAGAGCGACAGTTGGGTATGCCAAAGGCAGAGTGAACGAAGTAAGACTTGTGTGTATCCTGTGTAGTTCTGTGGTTGAGACAATTATGTAGCCTCACCTTAACAAGTGACTTGGTCTTGATTGTTTTAAATAAACTTGGCCGCCACTCGGCTATATATGCATACAATTATAAGCATATCAACAGTGAAGCGGATGGCAGGTGCAATGACAAAGATAGAGAGAGAGAGAGAGAGAGAGAGAGAGAGAGAGAGAGAGAGAATAGCGACAGGAGAGATATAGAGAGCGACAGGAAGAGAGAATTGAGAAAGAGAAGAAAGATCAGAAAGAGAAAAGAGGGTGAGATGAACTTGAACTTGAACTGTCCCTTAACCCCACGCTGGGTCGTTGGGGCACCATTTTGAGCTGCGCACTAATTCATGCCAAGTGTCACGGTTCTGAGCTGCCTTCTGGGAATCGCTAAATGAAAGGCCGGTCCACTCTTTGATGTTGTCCTCCCAACTCTTCCTTGGTCTGACTCTTTTCCTTCTTCCCTGGACTGTGCCTTGCAATATCGCCTTTGAGAGACCTCCAGATCTTGACAAGTGTCCGTACCATCGTAGTTTCCTCTTTTTAATTGAGGTGAGAAGGTCTTCGTAAGGGCCAATGACAGCACTTATTTTGTTGCGGACCGCTTTGTTCGTGATGTGCGCCGTGTAGGAGATGTTTAATACTTTTCGAAAACATCTCATCTCAAGCGCACTAATTCTTTTTTGGAGGTCTGCGGTGAGCGTTCAAGCCTCACAACCATAAAGGAAGACTGACATTGCCAGAGAGCGCATTAGTCGAATCTTTGATCTCAGGGAGAGCTTCTTGCTTTGCCAGATGTTTTTCAGTTTGCTTAGTGCTGCAGTTGTTTGGGCCGTTCTGGCAAGAATTTCTGGCTTTGAGCCTTCATCGGATATTACAGCCCCTAGATATTTGAAGGTAGGGACCTCCTCGAGTTTTTGACCGTTTATCCGTATTTCACTTGTGAAATTCTTGTTTGCCATGACCTTGGTCTTTTCTGCATTAATTTCCATGCCATAGGCCTTCGACGTCTTCTCTAGCTTTGCAAGGAATTCTTTTAGTTCGTCCTCGCTGCCAGCTAGGCCGTCTATGTCATCGGCGAAGCGTAAGTTAGTTATAATCCTTCCTCCGATGCTGACCGTTCCGACATGGTTTTCGAGCACATCAGTCATAATTCTTTCCAGGAAGAGGTTGAAGAGGATGGGGGAGAGTAAACACCCTTGTCTGACACCAACAGTGGTCTTGAACCAATCTCCCAGCTTGCTGTTGTAGAGTACTGCGCTGGATGCTTTGTTGTATAGGTTCTTGATCACAGTAATGAGGTTGGCGTTAATATTGTACTTGTGCATGGTTGCCCACAGTGCTGCATGCCACACTCTGTCAAACGCCTTTTTGAAGTCTATGAAGACATGAAAGAGGTCCCTCTGGTGTTGCAGATGTTTTTCACAGAGCACTCGCAAGTTGAAGATCTGCTCTGTTGTGCTCCTTCCTGCTCTGAAGCCTGCTTGTTCTTCTGCAATGATCTGCTCTGCTTGTGGTTTTAGTCTGTTTAGTATTACCATGAGCATGACTTTGCTGGGGTGACTAATCAGGCTAATTGTACGGTAGTTCTGACACAATTGTAGATTACCCTTCTTTGGGAGCGTTATAACCAGCGATTGAGTCCAGGGTGTTGGCCATTCTCCTGTCTGCCAGATCTTGTTGCACATGCTAGTTAGAATGTTTATTACTGGGTCACCTCCTGCCTGAATCAGTTCACCTGGGATGTTGTCTGCTCCAGCCGATTTCCCCTTTTTCAGCTTTCGCACAGCAAGCTCCACCTCATCACGGAGAATGTAATGCATGTCCATGTTAGATGACGTTGGGCAATTGAGCACTGATTCGTCGCCCTTTGAGTCTTCATTGTATAGCTCAGAACAGTATTCGGTCCATCTTTTTATTATTTCTTGTTCTTCTGTAATACATTTCTCAGATTTATCTTGAATTGTTGAGATGCGACCTTGCTTGGTGGATGTCAGATCTTTGACAATCTTGTAAGCCTTTTTTGAGTTGTTTCTCTGTAGATTATCATCGATGTCTGAGCATTGTTGTTCTATCCAGTTTGTTTTTGCTTTATTCATTTCTTTCCTGATCTTTTTGTTGATTGTTCTGTATTTGATTGCTCCTTCTGCAGTATTCTTTACGTTCTTAAGTTTTCTTCTTTCATCGCACATCTCTAGGATATAAGTGGAGACCCATGGTTTTTTTATGGCATGTTTTTTGCCAAGTATATCTTTTGCTGTCTCAATTATTGTGGTATTGAAGGTATCAGTGATTAGATCTATGTCCATATCCTTTTCCGATTCACAAAGTGTGGTCAGTGGAGCAAATTTCCCTCCAATTTTTGCCCTGAACGCCTCTGCGATTACCGGATCTTTCAATTTTTCAAGGTCGAAGCGTAATCGTGTATTGCTTTGCTTTGCTATCCTTTTCAGGTGAAGATGGAAAGTCATCAGCACCAGGTTATGGTCGCTGCCGATATCCGCTCCAGGGAAGCTTCTAGTATTAGCTGCTTTAATGCATGATTTAAATCGTCTTTTGACCAGTATGTAGTCTATTTGGTTACTATGTTCCCCGCCTGGGCTGTGCCAAGTCCANCAAATTTCCCTCCAATTTTTGCCCTGAACGCCTCTGCGATTACCGGATCTTTCAATTTTTCAAGGTCGAAGCGTAATCGTGTATTGCTTTGTTTTGCTATCCTTTTCAGGTGTAGATGGAAAGTCATCAGCACCAGGTTATGGTCGCTGCCGATATCCGCTCCAGGGAAGCTTCTAGTATTAGCTGCTTTAATGCATGATTTAAATCGTCTTTTGACCAGTATGTAGTCTATTTGGTTACTATGTTCCCCGCCTGGGCTGTGCCAGGTCCATATTCTGGATTTTTTATGGTGACCAATTGTGTTAGCTAGAAGGAGGTTGTTGTATCGTGCAAATTCGAGGAGTCGAAGCCCTCTATCGTTGGTCATGTCATTGCAAGAGTGTCCGCAAGTATCTGCCCAGTTGGTACATACATCTACTCCAATCTTCACATTCCAGTCACCTTGGACGACGATAATATCTTTCTTTGGTGTTTGATCTACGATGTCCTGTACTTGGTCATAGAAGGCCTCAATTTCACTATCATCATGGCTGGATGTAGGAGCATATGTCTGTATAATTGTGATATTGAAGGGTGTTGCTTTCAGGCGGATGGTGATGATGCGGCTGGAGACAGGACGACAACCAATGACTGAGTTTGTTGTATTTTTATGGATTAGGAATCCAAATCCATGTTCGTGTCTGTCCTCCCTGCCACTGAAGTAGATTTTGTGTACATCTTCTGTTGCGAGTTCGCCAAAGCTTTTCCATCGGGTCTCACACAGTCCGATGACATTCCATTGGTATCGTTCCAGTTCGTGGGTCAGTTCTTCCACTTTTCCTGTCGAATGTAAGGTTCTTACATTCCATGTGCCAATAATTATGTCTCCTCTTCTTTTAAGGTTGTATGGGGGTGAGATAGAAAGATAAAAACTTCTATGTATACATATAGTTGGACTAGAGCTATAGTTGCCCGGCACATTTCAATAATTCAGTCCAGGATTTAGTAAAGTTTTGCTAATAGAGAACGTTGCAGAAATAGGGTAGAGATGACCACTGACCCTTACAGACATAATATCATCATTTGAACTTTACTAGCAATAAAAAAAATTCCAATTTAAAAATCTTTTTTTAAAGCACACGCTTTTGTTCGCACTTGAAAACAACGGAATATTTCTTTAGTTACAATAACAATTTTCTCCGGTAGCAATTAAAAAATTCTTTCTTTATTTACATGTGAAGAAAGCGTGTACTTTTTTTTTTTTAAATAAATCATTAAATATAATAAAATAATCAGTTATCTTTATTGTACCATATAAAATATTCGGAACATATTCAGGCTAGATGGAAAAGACTTTGTTGAATAGGACATCGGAAACTCATGTGTAAGCGGCTTACCATAAGCTTAAAAGAGCCAACAAAGCAACGAGGGTATCAACAAAAGATTTTCGAAGCGATCAAACTTAAACCACAAGAAGTAAAAAGTCAAACTTTGCAGCGGAACCCGAACAGAAAGAGAAAGACAAGAGCGAGATAAACCTTATCTGCTACAGAAGCGCCTTCAATAAAGGAGATTATTGCGTCTTACGCTTATCCGCTGGTTTTGTCTAGTCTTCCATTTTTATAAGAGTTTTCAATGTTAATAGTGTGTTGGTTTTTCTGGTTTGATCAGGCAACCCATACCATGCCCGAATTCCAGAGTTGCGTGCGAATTTGTTTCTAAAAAATTATTTCTAGGTCTATCCGAGGGTTCTATTAGATTATCTTTGTGTTGTTTATAAAAGTGAACTAGAAAAAAAAATAAACAGGTCAAATTCAATCCTCTCAAAATGTCTGTCCCATTTACCGTTATCGATGTAACATTTGTAAAACGCAAAGGAGACGACCAGAATACTTTTTATTTCCTAACATGTGTTGAAAGTGTTCCATGAACAAACATGCGTAGTGGGTTCCATTTTAGTTCCTATGGCGACACAACTGATTTGATCAAAATATGGGCCGTTTAACTCAAACAAGTTAAACTAGTTAAAAAAATTGGAGTAACCTGTATGTGGTTATGGATGGGTGAGTGTAGCCTACTAGTAGAGAAAGCATTGGATACCAAAGAGGCGGGTTGTAACTGTGGGGAATCGGGAATACTTTGATCATTGATCAAGTTCACAAAATCATTTATTATTAAAATAAATAAACAATAAAGAATTTGTGTGTAAATTTTTGTCAAGATCCATGTAAAAACATATGCGGGGTAAAACGTGTAAGTTGTTACAAGAAATGGAATGGGTAGTGATGGTTATGAGATCATTTCATAAAGTATTTTATCATGGATCGTTGTAATTTCAAGCACTGTTATTAAATCATTGATCATCAAAATTTTATGTGCTAGAATTATATCATTGATCATCAGGGTTTCATGTGCTAAGTTTTGTTGAGATCCATTCAATTCAATTGCCAAAGTTTAAATTTTAGGCAATCTTTCGATTTCCGGTCCCAAATAATTTTGTGTGGGCTATCACATAGATATGCTTAGTTATTTACCGAAACGTCTTGGTTATAAACACTAACAACATTATTGATGCAATTTATTGTTAATCAGCACATATTTCAGAGTATTTTCAAAATATTCCTTTAAAGTGCATCCAGGCAAAATAGCGACAGTATCTAAACAGCGACTGTCAAAACAGCGACCGTCAAAATAGCGACTGCATCATAACAGCGACTGTATCAAAATAGCAACTATTTTCTTTTGCTTGTGATAATGTTTGAAAAACTTACTGTGCCTACAATGGAGTTTATAAAATCTAGAAAAAGATGACATGATAAGCCATGTAGGATTTTTTAAAGAGAAAGGACAATATAAAATTAAGCTGCACTTATTGAAGCATTTCCTCAAACGCACATCTACAGCTGTTATTTTCACGTTGGACAATCGCTCTGGAGAAAGATTCAAGAAAACAGATTACAACAGTTGTATGTTCAAGATGAAAATGTCGCTACTTTGAAGTCGCTGTTTTGACGGTCGCTGTTTTGACAGTCGCTATTTTGAACCCGTGCCGTTTGAATTATGGCAGGTAGAGCAGCCGATTATAATATTTAGTATTTGATGACTGGTTATTGGACACACACACACACAAACACACTTGTGCTGTGTTCTATCAATAAATAAATAGACTAATTAACATACTTTGATGTACTATACTTCTTAAACAATAACAAATGAAATACAGCCCCAAATTGAGTAATATGTACTCCAGACCCCCAGCTTTCTAATGAGGGGGATATTTGTATCACAGTCCTTTCCCTATTTCAGTATGTTTAATCCAATAAATATGTACCAACTTCGTCAAGATCAATTCATCAATGTTTTAAGTTTGTGTAAACTTATATTTTTAAAAATCCTTTAGATCTATATTAACTCCTGGTGTCTGGTTGAGCACTTGCCGAAAAGCTTTGGATCGATTTTTCACCCACTTCCTCGTAAGCTAGCGAGCAGGCAGACTCACGCCAATGATAAAAATGATGTATCAAAATTTCAGATCGATAGAATGTAATCTACTGTAATTAAATTATTGAATTTTTAGATAATTTTATTTATCTCTATGTATCATGTTTATTTTTGAGATAGATTGTCTGTGATGCTATTATGTTCAACAAGCTTTCCTGTCGCGCCATAATGTACGCATTACATTAAAAATACTTAAAATTTTAAAAATATATTCACGATCGGCTGCGTATTGTATTACGAGACATTACTAGAACTTTGTATTTTTGGATTGTTTTGCCCAGCGTATTATAATGAACATCCTTATAGATCTAGTTGTATTTCGTAAATAAAGGATTTCTAGTAAAAAACTTGGATTTTTAATTAAGATAATTAAGAAGAAAGAAATAAAGAAAATCAGTGGCCCAGCATTATGTTTTGTAAAGTCAAAATCCACTACATTATAAAATAGGCTGATAAGCTATTTGAAACAGAAAGAAACTGAAATATTGGTAAGGAAGATTTTTCATTGTATTGCAGCCTTAGCCAAACTCTCTCTAGTCTAATATTTGATTACTTGGTACCTATGTCATGTTACTATTTAATTGATGTTAATTTTTAATACAAAAGATAAACAAGATAGAAAGCTCTTTGTTTATTATATTCATTTTCTGGAGTTTTTACTTACTTATATAAATATAAGATTATAAATAACTAATTTCCTGGTTCTTTCACACCTTTTGAATTTAAAAAAAATAAAAGTGTAGTAATACATAATTATATAGGTTAGGCCAGGTTAGGTATTAACAAACTATGTTAAGGCCAATAAGCACATGCTGACATCAAATTGTTTCCCAGTTTTCAAATCATATTTTAGAAGTAATATACTGGTTAACAGATTTAAGTAGTGTTAAACATCGTTATTTAGTTGTTAGAGAGACATTTCCATTTTTACTAGAAAAAGTATATCATACTTAGGCAATTAGCATCAGATTCTTGTGATATCAATTTGAGAGGTACAGAGAGTTAATTTTCTTTGCACACTTATTGGGATCAAACAAATATTTCCTATCAAGGTGCATGTACTGGTTTGTTGTTATCAGACTGCATAATGTCTACTATTGGTGTACTTCCAATCTTCATAACTTAAAAAATAGATCTGCATGTTATACTGTATTTTAAAGTTTAAGTGAAAATATCACACAACCAAAACACAATAAAAAAACTCCTCTGATTCTTATTAAAAAATGCCAGAGAAACACAATTGAAGATCCTAACACACTGAATTAAAATTAATATAGCTGAAAATAATACATGAGACAACTAAAATTTGAGTGAAGCAAAATTATTTACTTAAGTGATTGCACATTTACAATTATTTTTTGAAGCATAAGAGTATTTTATCAATAAGGCACCCCCATAAAAGATGAATGTGTCAAAACAGTAATGAACAACTCAGTAAATAGACATTTCAAACTAAAAATCATTTCAAAGTGACTTTTGGTAACTAATCTGGAGATTTCTTAAATGAACAAATAAAATTTTTAAAATTCAACACCAAATAAACATTATACACACAAAAAATGAGGTAATAAAAAAGAGATCTTTAATTTGCAGGCCAAAATAAAGAAATCTGCAAAAACTGAAGTGCTCATCATAATAATTGTATAGTTTATTCCTAGCTACCTTTTTTAAAATAATGTAATAGAAAACGATGACCAAATTTTTAAAGCAACGTTAATCACAATCTGAATGATGAATTATTTAATAGCTCACCATCTGACAACGTAAAATTTGATCATGAGCAAATAATAAACAGTGATCTTGAAAGCAAAAACAAATTGAAATGATAATAATCTCGTAAAAAGTAAGGCAAGCAGCCATGCTCAAAATGAGTATTATTTTTTGATTAAAAAGTGTTATACGATTTTAATAAGCCCACACTTCGTGTGGAAGGTCGAGCCTACGGCTCTTAAGACCTGTCTTACAATTCCTGCGGCAAGCCTCAACATAAGGGCATCGCCATAAAGGTATTGGCCCACAATTCTAGTGCTGCCTGGCCTTTCTGCATCCCAAATCGCTGCTGAGCAAACACAAAAATTATCTTTCATATTCAATTCATTCTGTTACAGCCACAACTCAAACCATTTCTCAGGTATGCCTTCTAGGGCACAACTATGGAAAGTGCAAAATAAATCAACTTTGTTTTTAAAATTTTAATTTCAATATCTAAAATGGTTAGAAATATTTAAAAAACAACTATAAATTTAGGTGGTTTTGAATAGCACTATAGAAATGTTCAATCCGTGATATGCGATTTCAAATTTATAAAAAAACTGCCATATAAAACATGCCATGTAAAACAATCTTATTGCAGAACAACCGGAATACAATTCATATAGTAAAACTCAAGCAATGTGATCAAACACTGATCACCAAACATTCATAAAAATTATTTTGCAAACAATGTTGATTACTTGGAATGAACTCCTTGACCCAGATATGCCCCTTAACCATCAACGTTACTTTAGCAGTGCTTAGGCTGTTGGGCTTGAAGAATTTCAAAATCCTGGTCACTTTCGATGCCTAAATCTTTGCAGAGATTTGGATCATGTGATCTGCCACTCCTTGTCTCACAAAGTCTCAGTACTCTGCATGAAGCATCACAGGATCCAGAGTTGCGGGACTTGGTGTAAAATCTATATTCATTTGTAGGAGAGCAATTTTTGTATTTTGTTCTTTTAAAATAATATAGATCTTTTAAAAAATTATTAAATGATTTACACACAGTGTTTCTGTTAAGTCTGGCAACTAAAGATAATTTTGAAAAGTTCTTGATTCCATAATCCTACCCACTACCATAAGATCAAGTCAACTGCACTTGCTGATAGATCAAATACTTGCAAGTTATACAATACTCTTTTGTTAGATATCAAATACTTGTAGGTAGACAATACTCTTTTGTTAGATATCAAATACTTGTAGGTATACAATACTCTTTTGTTAGATATAAAATTCCTGTTTTAGGTATACAATACTCTTGTTAAATATCAAATTCCTGTTGTAGATATACAATACTCTTTTGTTAGATATAAAATTCCTGTTTTAGGTATGCAATACTCTTTTGCTAAATATCAAATTCCTGTTGAAGTTATACAATATCAAATACCTGTTGTAGGTCTCCAATACAGTTGTGTTGGTTCTCATGAGCTCAATCAATTTATTCCAGTCAGCAGGGAAGAGATTCGACATGCCATAGGAGGCCTGGAGGAAACATTAAATTAATACAAACACTTTTCATGGGCTTCATTTTCTACGATTGGACTCCTCCAGTTACCAGACTAATCTAAACGGAAAAACGTGAAAATTTTCTGTAAACCGGTTTAAGGATGCTCCTGTATAGAAGATAATTGTGTCCTAGGTTCTTTTACTTCAGCTCAAGACCCTGCTGGCCTGTTGGCGAAAAAAGCATTGTTCGCAGGTCACATCTACGAATGGGCTTTGTTGCACAAAGCCAAGGCACATTTTTATTTCTAACAGCAATGTGAAGAGTCCATCCCAGCTGAGTGGACTCAGGGACACCCTTGGTCCATGGGAACAGATCCCTGAATTCACAGGGACTTAAACCCCAGACTCTCGATATGCCAGATGAGGGTGCATGCAGCTCAACCACCATTGAAGTTATTTCAAAAAATCAATCTGAGATTATCACAAGAATAGATGACAACACAAATGTCAAGAAATAAATACCTTGGCTGAATATTCCAGTTCCCATGTGATCTTGCCCTCCAGGTTTGCTCGGGTTAAGTTGAGGTAGTACGTCTCATGGTCTAAAATTTGCTGTGAATTATTAAAAAAATAGTAAAAAAATACATGAAAATATAGTTCATTTTAATTGCAATCCATATTTAATTTACAATGAATGTAACACAATGGTTTTAAAAATGTGTTGCCATAGGTATTTAATTTTATAAATACCCCCCCACCCCAACCAAGTCCAAAGAACTTACAAATGAGCTGTTTTTATATTTGCCGTCAGCGGTGTAGAACCTGTAGCCCATGTTAAGGTTGGAGAACGGTGTGACGCTGGGAGCCACGTAGGCCACACCCACTGGTCTCTGCAGGGTCTCCACATCATAAAACACTGAAAAGCTGTCAAAATGGGTGTGGCCAAAAAATTGTCCCGCTATGGTGTTTTGGTACCTATTTTTCACAACAAAAAAGTGTTAATTTAATTATGGAAGTTAGCTTTGGAGCATGAAACCAACGAGAAATGGAAATATTGTGTTCTCTGAAAGATTGCCCCCCCCCCTTCACAACATAGAAATACAAAGTAATAAACACATAAATAATCTACATAAATTTTTGAATGATTTATGCATTGAGAATTTTAAGGGCTGAACTTTCCCCTCAGTTCTAGAAAGCTGTTTAGAAATTATCCCACCCCCCTTTCCTCCATGTCCTTCAGTTAAATGCTGGTTTAAAAAAAAATAGAAAAGGTAATACAAAAAAATGTCTATCTCATTCACACAATATTAAAACTAGCAACAGAAGGTCATGGTCAATGTTCATGGATCTTAAACTTTTATAAAATATAATCTCCCCCCTCCTGCTGACTGCCCAATCCCACACACCTGCTGATCGCCAAAGCCCACCTGCCTGATAACCATCCAATCGCATCTACCTGCTGACCACCCAATCCAACCCACCTGCTGACCACCCAATCCAACCCACCTGCTGACCACTCTGTAGTAGTTCCAACTCCATGTTTTCAGACAATCATCAACTCCTGGTGGGATGTGGCCTATAATATGGACCTTCTCGCCTTTATCCTCAGACACCTGTAAGGTAGAAATGAGCCACTGTAGCTCCCCAGCTGGGTCTGATGCATTCAGCAACATCCACCTGGAAAACCCATTAGAAGGGAAATAATCAGAAGTGGACAAAAGGCACCAACATTGGCCTGCACTCCCCATCTATAGAATTGATTTAGAAGAACATTCATATAGTGCACTTGATGAGAATCACAATCAATTCTTACAAATTGAAATCTATATTGAGCTTCCGTTTAAAACACATGTATCTAGAGCAGGGGTCTCCAAACATTTTTCCGCCAGAGAGCCGCATTAACTGTCAAACAGCAGTTTGACGGCCAACTACTAACCCCCAACTACAAAGTTTTGTGGGAAACTACAGGTAAAAATAGTAATTTCTTTTTTAGATAAAAAGGTCTGCAGGGGCCAGATGAGAGGGCCTCACGTAGTTTGGGGACCCCTGATCTAATTAATTAATTAATATTAATGTGTAGTTGTTAATAATATTTGTGTCCATTTAATTAATAAACTATATGTGATGAGCTAAATCCAAATATCGTAATACCCACCCATGCCCTTCCCAAACCCTGTCACCAGATCAAGACATAGTACTTGAGCTTTTAACTATTCCTAGTAAACTTGAAATATTATTGTGTTCAGAGGTGT
The DNA here is from genome assembly GCA_002072015.1 of Radix auricularia. Classification (NCBI taxonomy): domain Eukaryota; kingdom Metazoa; phylum Mollusca; class Gastropoda; family Lymnaeidae; genus Radix; species Radix auricularia. The sequence continues at coordinate 669,455 of MUZC01000170.1, read as the reverse complement.
TACCCAGTTAAGAATAACAATGGATTTAAAAGCCATTCACAAATTTACAGAAATACTAAATTAATTTTGAAGATAGAAAGAAATCCCCTTTCTACAATAGAAAAAAATGATAAATATATGTTTTGTTTTTCCGGTTGACAACCATTTTGAAAAAAACCATTCCAACCAAATCATTAAGATTTAATAAATAACGTAACTTCTGCTCAATTAGCAAGCTAGTATGTTTGACTTTGAGTACACTTGACTATTAGTATGTGTGGCTGTTATAATGTTTGACTGCTAGTACATTTGACTGTTAATACCTTTGACCGTCTCACATTAAGTTTATAAATATTTACAGAGGTCCATTTTCCCCTCAGCAAATTGCCTCACCAGTTTTGATTGTTGCAATAGTTCATATTCAGAGAGATAATTCTAAATCCTGGATATGGAGAAACTGTGTAGTAGGCTCCCCTGCAATAAATATTTTTTGTCATATTATACTCGCATTGGAAATTTAGCAATTAAATAGCACTTAATCTTTTACTTTTAAAGAAATTATTTTTTTTAACACCAAAATAAATGGATATTTTAGAGGTCAGAGCTATGACCATGCTACTTATTCTAAAGTTACACAAGAGTGTTACATGACTTGTCATTGTATGAGGACTTCATTCATACATCTGACTTAACAATCATCACAAGAGAACTACAAAGTTAGAGAAAGGACAAAATATTCACAATACTTCACAATCCTTCAATGGCCACACAATCGTCACAACCGAGTCCCAAAGTTTTAGAAAAAACAAAATAGTCAACCTACTTCACAATCGTCCCAACAGAACTCCAACGTTCTAGAAAGAACAAACTAGTCACACTACTTAACAATCGTCCCAACAGAACTTCAATGTTCTAGAAAGAACAAACTAGTCTCACTACTTAACAATCAATCACAACAGAACTCCAACATTCTAGAAAGAACAAACTAGTCACACTACTTAACAATCAATTCAATCATCTACTTCCTGGTCACCTAGAACAGTGACTGGCTCAAGAAAGCACAAAAATGCAATCTTTCTAAACAATTATTTCCTCTAATGACCACCGGTCAGCCGTCCCTTCTCTTCATGATACCACTCATCACTAAATGCTTGGCATGCTGGCATATGCCCTCTCCTAACGCAAGTCAGTAAAAGCACTCACATGAATGAAACAATCATAAACACAACATCACAATTAGCAGCAATCATTATAAAGTTTTTGAAAAGATAATCTAATATAACTTTTAAGTGAATCAGTGTGGAAACTCACTGGACACAGCGATAAAAACAAATTTTTCTAATTCCCCCATGTTATGTACAGCAGAACATCTGGGGCATCAACATTGATAGAAACAAGAAATGAACAGTATTGTACACACACACTTGTTTGTTATGTAAATTGGAACATCTAGGGCATCAACATTGATAGAAACAAGAAATGATCAGTATTGTACACACACACTTGTGGCCCCAGCACAAACAATATTAAAAATAATACCCCATCTCACTCTAAATTTCCCTTTCAATTTTAAAATGTAAACTGTTTTTAAGACTGACTGTAGCAAGATTTTTTCCAAATAACAACATTAGATTTTTTTTTTAAAGTAATAGTTTCCTGGTGAAATAAATAGTTTTTTTTATCTTTTCACTTAACTGACCTTCGAACGGAATCCAGGGCATCATACGGCAGCCATTGTTTCCAGCCATCAGCCAGAGCCTCATAGAGCCAGGATATGGAGTTGTTATTCTGAACGTAAGGGGGAGGGAAGCTGAGGGGGGGAAATGCAATAGTCTAATCATAAAAAGGATTCATAGGGATTACCCAGCAACTGTGGCTATTGACAGAAAACATTACAGATTTCCATTAAAGCCCAAATGAAAATCCCCAAGTTACCTGTTGACCGGTGAGCTCTCATGATTGCCCAGGCTAGGAAAGACTGGTTTGTTGGGGAAGAATTCTAAGAGGAGGCCAACAAGTGTCTTGAGCACAGTGAGCTGGTCAGTTCTGGTCTGGTTCCAGACGTTGTGTGGGGGCAGGTCCCCGGTCCAAATGATATAGTCAAACTGAAAGAACCAAGACTTGTGTTGTATACCGCATTTATAATTGAATTTTTTTTTTCAAAATTGGTTGATGAAAATTTTAATGTATGGAAAGCCTAGCTGTCCAGTTACTGACCGTCTCATTCTGTGCTGCCAGAGTGGACAACATGTCTCTCAGGGTCCACAGTGGCGTATCACAATTTCTATAGTCACCAAACCTCCAGGCTCCATTTTTCACAACCTCTGAAAAAAAAATAATTTGTGTGTAGATCATGAAAGTGTTTTTTTAAAAATGTGAATCTAGAATTTTCTCAGTCTTAATCTAGACTTATCTTAGTCTGATTTCAGATTAACATAACACAATAATATAGTTTCCTAAGTGAATCAAGGGGAAGGATTACTTTATGTCAACTGTATAAAAGTTAATTTTTGAATTAATCACTTTGATTAAAAAAGAACCACTAGAAGAAGGTTTCTATTAATAGCTTAAGTTTTTAAAAAAAAATTCCTCAATTGTGTGGTTAAAAAAAAAAAATTCCTCAATTGTTTTAACAAAAACTATTGGCCTAAGGGTTGTAGTAAAGTGTATGGGGGATTGTTTAAAATGAGGGGAAATTTTTTTCCTTATATTTGAGGATTTTATTTTCTTCTTCATTAAAACTACCTTTGTAATAAAGGAAAAGCAGGAGACAAAGGAATAAAATTAGATTTTTTTCTAATAATAAATTCTCTTACAATGGTCATTTGTTGTAGTTCACAAGCCACTAACATCACCAGCATTAAATACACATCTAAGAACACATGCAAAACAACCACAATTGTCACCCACCAAAATATCACCCTCAAACACAACTCCTTCTCACAACACTCACTGACACATCACCTTCTAACACACCAGACTGACTGACACATCACCTTTTAACACACCACACTCACTGACACATCACCTTCTAAAACAGCTCAGATAAACACACCACTCACTACCACTTCACCTTCCAACACACCACTCACTACCACATCACACTGACTGAAACATCACCTTCTAACACACCACACTGACTGACACATCACCTACTAACACACCACACTGACTGACACATCACCTTTTAACACAGCACACTGACTGACACATCACCTTTTAACACACCAAACTGACTGACACATCACCTACTAACAGCTCACATAAACACACTGCTTACAAACAAAGCCCATCACTAACACACAATGAATTCTTACTGGCTCCCCGACAACACAGTGGTTCCCCACAGTTTGTTTCACTGCCCTCCTGGTAGTCCAGATCAAAGTGGATGTCAGTAAGGTGTAGGAATCTGAAGGTTGGTGAACCAGGCTATGGACAAGATGGTGCGCAGGGTCAGTCATGATGCAGATGGTGACAGGAAGAGGTGGGGAGGGTGTAAAGAAAACAAAAATTCAGCTTACATAAGGGCATCAACAAGACAGTGAAGGGAAGTAATCAACTCCAAGCATACTTAATCAGTTGTAAAGTGTTACTCTGATAGCATCGGTTATTGCTGATATAATCAGCAGATAGCACAAAGTGCTTATTCAAGTTAATGGCTGAGAATGAAGTCAGCCATTGACAGCTTATCTTCACAATGTTTTGAGATCAGATTTAGACTAACCAGAACTATACCCTGAAGCTGCAAGGATTTGAAAAAAGTAATAATATAAGTACAACACCACAAATATCAACACAGGCTTTATGTAATGATAAACAAGCACATGGAATAAAATTGTTGTATGTTGTATCTTTAGTTCCTAAAACAAGTTTGGTGCAGAAAATTTTTTGGGTGTCTAAACTTTTTCAGTAAAAAATTGTTTAATCTAGCTCCTCTTTTAAGCAACACTTGAACTAATTAATATACTTAAACATGAAAAAAAAAATTGTGTGCAGACTTATCTCAAGTAAAAATAAAATTAAAACAATGTTGTGTAATATTTGTAAATGTCCCAAGTCAAAGGGTACCTTGAGAAAATTGAGGATAACTTCATTTAGGGAGTGTATAGGTAAACACAAATAACCACAGGTTGTTTACTCCAGGTATCCTCAAATAAAAATAAGTTGCTTACTTCAGGCACCTACCTCCTGGTTCAGGTATACTCAAAATAACAATAGCTTGCTTTCTCCAGATAGGTTCATGATGTAAACTCTAATAAAAATAGATTGCTTACTCCTGGTATACCAAAATAAGATTATGTTGCTTTCTCTAAGGCAGAGGTTCCCAACCCTGTGCCCGCGGGCGCCATGGCGCCCGCGCAACGATTCTTATGTGCCCGCCTCTCACTATTCGACAGAGACAGAATTTTTTTCATAAACATTACTTTTAAATGTGTTTTATTTTTATTCATTTGTTTGAGTTTTAATTTTTTTTTTGGACTGCCAAGGTTTATTAAATATGTTCAATACTTGTCTAGCGGCGAGCCATACTGCACTATTTACGCTTGCCTGGAACGGCTAGTGCCATTTGCACATCACACCTTGTACACGCTGAAAACCCGAAGTGAACGAATGGAACGAACGCCACGAACTGATCCGATAAAAGCCGAAGGCGCCAAATCACAAGGCACATAACTCTGATTGCTTCGGCGATCATCGGCTCACTTCGGGTTTTCCGCGTGTATATGGAGTGATGCGCAAAAAGTATTCCCCGCCTGAAACTGCGTTGTTGTCATTGCGATTGCTGCCCTGTTCGGGTCGCGACAGTTAGATAAGAGACATGTTCGTCAGACAAAACACGAATTAGGAGTTTTCTATTAAATAAAAATAACAGGCTAAAAGCGAGGTGCGTAATTTATTGTATTCATAAGCGATGATCTAGTAATTAACTATTATTATTGTGGAGATAGTTATAGTTCTTGTTATAATATATGTAGATCTATGCCTAAAATTAAAATGCAGAGCAGACTTGCGCTATAACATTGATATTATATTGTAGTTCAATTATTATTTTTTAAATTTTTTTTTAGCCCTAAAATGAGTGGACCAAGTAAAAGACAACGAACCTATAATTTTAATACTGACTGGGAGGAATCATATTGTTTCGTTAATTTGAAAAATAAATGCGTTTGTTTGTTGTGTGGTGGTAGCATTGCAGTGCCGAAAAAACATAACGTTGAACGACACTTTCAGACAAATCATGGCACTTTTAATGTGAATTATCCTCTTAAATCTGAAGTAAGAAAGAAAAAAATTTGTAATCTAAAATCAAGTCTAACAGCACAACAGACTGTTTTTACTAGACATGTGGAAAATTCTAAAAAGGCCACTATTGCTTCTTTCAAAATATCTCACATGCTCGCAAAAAAGAAGAAACCTTTCATTGATGGTGAGTTGTTTAAGGAACTATTTTTGACTGGTGCCGATTGTTTGTTTGATGGATTTTCTAACAAACGTGAGATTGTCTCAGCAATACAAGACTAACAGTTGTCAAATAACACAGTCACAAGAAGAATACATGCAATTTCAAATGACATACAAACTCAGTTAAAAACTGACTTGGAAATATGTGACTGGTTCTCGCTACAATTTGACGAGTCAACAGATATATCAGACACTGCACAGTTAGCAGTTATGGTGAGAATGGTGTTTAGTAACTTCACAGTAAAAGAAGATATGTTACAAATATTACCTATGAAAGGACAGACAAGGGGTGAGGATATTTATAATACATTCAAAACATACGCCAAGTCAATAAATATGCCTATGCACAAGCTGTCTGCAATAACCACTGATGGGGCGCCAGCAATGATGGGTAAAAACAAAGGATTTATTGCCCTCTGCATGAAGGATGATTCATTTTCAAACTTCATGTCCTACCATTGTATTATCCACCAGGAAGCTCTGTGTTGTAAAATTTTGCCATTTGAACACGTCATGAAAATAGTTACAAAAATAATCAATTCTATTCGAGCAGCTCCTTTGCAACACCGACTTTTCAAGGCACTGTTAGAAGATACTGAAGAAAAAGAACATGATCTTATTCTGCATACTGAAGTACGTTGGCTCAGTAAAGGAAAGGTTCTTACAAGATTTGTGAGTTTAATTGAAGAGATAAAAACATTTATAAACGATAGAAAGGAAAATTATGATGAACTAGCTGACTCTGGCTGGCTGATTGATTTGGGATTTCTCACAGACGTCTTGGAAAAATTGAATTCTTTAAATTTGGAGTTGCAGGGTAAAGACAAAAGCATAGCTGAAATGATAAGCTCTGTAAAGTCATTTAAAGCTAAATTGGATTTGTTGATATCACATCTGCAGATCAATTCTCTCGTGCATTTCCCACATATGAAGAAAATGCTGGGTGACAATGAATTAAATGGGACATTATTTATTAAGCATCTTCAAGAGTTAAAAAAACAGTTTGAAGAGAGAAACATATTGAGCCAATAGTTTCCTTCTGTGTCAATCCTTTTACTTGCCAAATAAATGTTATGGAAATAGCCGCATGTATTGCAGATTTTGTTCAAGGTAAGACAGAAGAACTAGAGTTAGAAATTTTGGACCTTAAGAATGATATTTTGCTAAAATCCTTAATGTCAGAGGACTTTTGGAATACAGTGGATAGAGAAAAGTTCCCATTGTTGAAAAAAGCGGCATATAAAATTGAATCCTTTTTCGGTTCGACATATTTATGCGAATCATTGTTTTCAAACATGAACTTAATAAAATCAAGATATAGATCTCGACTCACCGATGAGCATCTTTATGATTGTCTGCTAACAGGATTATCGTCATACGCTCCTAATTATGAAGCTCTGGCCAAAGAAATGCAATGCCAAAGATCACATTGACTTTATTTTTTAATCAAATGTTTTCTTTGTATTTGTGTGTTTTGTATACTGTCTTTACGTTTTGTAAATACATTTCTCTGTGTGTAAGCAATTTGATAAAAAAAAAGCCAAATAATTTTATTATTTTGAAACATTTATGTTTATTATTTATTAATACATAATGACTATAAGAAAATAAATTATGGGAAAATGACAAGTTATGGAAGGAGTTTGTCAATTTAAAATAGGTGGTGCCCGCCACCCTACCGATATTTTAGAATGTGCTCTAGAGTAAAAAAAGGTTGGGAACCCCTGCTCTAAGGGATATGCAGGTTCACAAAAACAAGAATAGTTACTAGCTCAGGGAATGTAAAAGCCACTAAGCTATGAATAGTTAACTTACCCTAGGGGGTGTTGGGTACACTGGGGGTGGTTGGGGCACTTCGGGAAACGTTACACTCCAATTACTTTGCGGACTGTAGGAGGCACCACACTCGGGCCCAAACACAAAACCACACACCTCTGATGGGCTGAGGGGTGTATCTCTTAACACTGTGAGAACTTCTGGCTGAAGGTTTAGGAAAACACATTCTTGTAGATCACAGCATTAAAACACTTATCTTTAATTTCCCCTATCATACATAGAGAAGTTAATTTACACAGAGATAGAATAACACTGCCATGACAGCTTTTAGTTTTAGATAATCCTTTTATTGGCCCATAATACAACGGCTAAGTCTTTAACATAAAAGAAAGCATTAATTGAAGTTTTTATTTTAACATAAGAAAGGGTGATAAGTGAAAAGTTCATTTCTTTTAATCATTAGACAAAGTTGCTACAAGAACTACAAAACTTTTTTTTACCACATCAAAGAAATGTGAGTAAAAAATTCTGGCTTAATTGAACATCAATGACATGATATGTGATAAGATTATTCCATGTCTTTTCCTGATAATAAAATGTCCCAAGTTATTGACAATTCAGTCGTCAACATTAAGCTAATTACAACTATTATTACCATTTTACAACAGAGAGGCTGATGTTTAACCACTGCAGTTTTCTTAATGTGAGATATTGATTGTTGAAAACAGATGGCATTATTGTTACGTTTGCATTAGGCCAGTAGCTCTTTTAGAGATTCAGAACAGACAAAGAACCATTGAAATGGATCTCATTGTCGCAAGGCATTCAGTTTAACATCTGCATCTGAAACACACTTCTGTAGAAATTAGCCGTATTTTTTCTTTTTTTTTTCTGGATTCGTTTAAAAATCATTAGCCACAAGTGAAAATGGTGGCAAAACTTAATTTAAGCAAGACTTCAAAAAGATTTGAACTTTTTCAAACATGCAACCAGTTATGCTGGAGAAAATATTTATAAATATGCTGCCAAAAATTATAATAGTTATGAAACTGCAGCAATAGGCTTGTTAAAAAAAATGGGGTAAATCTTTCTAAAAATATGTTAGTTAGAGTTAACAAAAATACATAAACCTCTGCTTTTATTTCGTAATACTGTAGTAAAAAAAATTAAAATTCAACAGCAAAGAACCATTGCAAATACAATTTGACATTTAGGCCAACTTTGATTGATGAACAATCACCTTGTGATATACTTAAGCCCCCTGAAAGACGTGAGCAGTAAAAAGTGCTAGAAAAATGGATTTCAACAGAATTGTAAATTAAGGTGAGGTTATGATGACATCAATGAAATATTCAACACAGCTGACTGCTAGAAAGTTCAGAGTTAAATGTTGAGGGAAAAACTCACCATTTTATAACTTTCAAAGTAGGGTTAAAAAAGTGTGTGTTTTTTTTTACCATAGCTTATAATCTTGTTCAAAAGCTTTCTATCCCAAACGCCAAAAGTACAATAATCATTACCATGAATAAGCAAGTGAAATAAGAAACAAGAAAGTCAAGAATACAACGATGAAACGAAACTCCATGGTAACCCCATAGTTCATATATTATACATTAAACTAAAACATTTACCCATTTATTTTAACTACAAATTTTTTTTTTAATGCAATTCAACAACGTTTAGTTTTGTAGGATATCACTACAACATTGTTCAATTTTGTAAGATAGCAAACTCTTAAACTTTACCATGTAGAACTTCTCATCAGGGTAAGTCCATATTTTTTATCCAAAATGATCATGGCACAACAAATTTCACCACTGTCAGTGTAGATCAATAGCCCTGGCCTAACGAGACCATGTTAATGGCCTAGTATTACTGGGCTCAACACTGATGAATATCCTCTGGTCAGCAAACACAACTTTGAAGCCAGACAGAGCTATTTTAAGACATCCAAAAGACTGTACTGAAAAAAACAACTTCTATCACAACAAATCATACTAACAAAAACACACGTACATTTAAACAAAAATATCAGCAAAATTGATGAAATAAAACATCAAACCAACTATTTTATGGATGTTATTTCCCAAATCACATAATTTATTTATGTATTAATTGATATTTGACCAACTACATTTCATATGTCATTTCAACAATATTACTGATTTTAAAATAAAAATGTATGCTGGTCAAGGGTCCTTTATTACAGAAAAAATTATGTGATTGTTTAAATAATATCCATAAGATTATTGACTTCATATTTTATTTCATGACTATGTATACCCCAATATAATGTGTTTTATTACTGATTGAAATATTTGTTATTACTTACAGCAAACTCATCCACAAGACCTTGGCAGACTCTTGGTTTCTCAATAGCCAAACAGGTGCATACATCTTGGACGGCATGTTTGATTTCCTCTGATGATGCATTTGCTTTCATCAAACTCTTAATGAGGTATGAGACAACCTTACACGTGTAGCACGTGAATTTTCCAGCTCTAAGCTCTGACATAGGGCTGCTTGCAGCGTTGAATATTATGTGATCTAATAATCTCTGGCATTTCTGTGCACTGCTCACATTGGGTATATCCTCAGGAAAGGCTTGATCTTTTTCCTTATTCTCATGTTGTTGTGAGTTAATGTTTCTATATATCTCCTGAACATTTCCAGAACTTTGATAGTGTCCCCAAGTTAACTTTCCCAAGGATGGAGTTCCAAGCCCAACAAAACAGATTGTGAAAACAAGCCATAGAGTTGCCATTTTATCAAAACACGTACCAAGCAGAGAAAAAAATTACAATTAATTTAGCTGAAGTTCAGCTACTGTCCAGCCACTGAGCAAGTTGAATAATTTAAAAGAAATTGAGGTCATGCTTGCTAGAGTGCAGCAAACTATTTGTTGTTTTTCCCCATGAGATATCTTGATGTGTTGTTTAATCCAGTTACAATTTCCTGGCTTCACAACTGGTTCATCTGTGATAAAAACAATTGCTGATAACATTGGTATAAACAAATTAAAAGCATTGTTTGTTAGCCATAGCACTACAGCGTCTAACACTCAAGTGATACTAGTATAAAGTCACAATCTCAATAACTCATTAACTTTGGAAGTTTCCACACTCAAGAGTCATAATTGGAGTGGAAAATTTCCTTGTAACATTTTAATGAATCTCAGCCTCTAAGGGGATGTTAAATGTCATTTGTATTTTTAGCCACAATTAAAAACATGATACGGTAGAAACAGAATTTTTTATGTGAAGTGTTTTATGTTGACAACTTCTCCCAACCTATCAACATTTGGTGTATAAAATTTATGGAGGATTTCCTTACAATTACACTACAGACTACATTTTTATAACTTCAACCCCCCAATTGAATATTTTAAAAAATTTAAAAACAACATTTTATTAATTAAAACGGAGTGGTTATCTGCAGAATTCTGCAAATAATTTTCAACAATATCCCCAGAATTCTATTCAGACCAGGTCCTAATACTTTAAAAATCACTTATCCATTACGTCTCCTTGGTCACATGGTAGTGTGGAGGACTGTTGACGTGTTGGTACAGGGTTCGATTTAGGGTTGTGGAAACTTTTCTTCTTTTTCAATTAATTTTTTTTTTACTTTTGTTTTATAAGGTTTGATTTTTAGATGGGGAATTTAAAAAATTTATTTTACTTTTCAAATTTTAAAAAAAATATATTTTTACCTTTTGTTATGGGATAATATTTAAATGATGCACGTTGATCCCACTGCGACGCGACCTTGGTCCTTGGTAGCGGTGCAATTGACATGTACTATATACTGGCTATATTGCTAACACTACTAATTATAATAGTACTAATACCCTATCCTATATTATATATAAATATATTAGCCTATAATTTCTAATACGTCATGGACTGTAAAACATATATTATTAAAGGGCCAGCCTAAGGGAATTGGAGGCCCTAGGCGGCCTTGGCGAAGTGAATTTGGTGGCCTTAAATAAAATGTAATAGAAAAATAATAAATAAATATGTAAAAATTCTTGTGCTAGGCTCCCACTAATGATGGAACAAATCGGAGGCCATACTCGGTTTCCTAGCTTGCCTACGCAAACACACACATACACACACACATATAAATATATTGGCCTATACTAAGCCTATATATTATAATTCATATTCCAATATGCAAGGGACTGTACCAATGAACGAGATATATATAGCTCAGTGGACTTCACAGATTCTATAATTTAAAATTATAATCAATATGAAAAACAATAAGGCTGGCACTGTTTTCTTATTCAGGTCAGATATAATCAACGTGAATAAACTTGATATTATATATACATGATATAATGATAAATAATGCTCAAAATTATCTTTAAAAAATATTGACAATTCTACCTTCAATGTCGAGTCATTCACAGTATTCAGGGGATAACATTGAAAATTATTTGCTGAATTGTGGGGATAACACCTTCTTAATTAAAATGAGGCTAAAGGCTAAATAAAAACACCATTGCCTTGAAAAATATCCTCGAGATGTTCACCAAATACCTATAGACTATAGAAAATGGGCCAATTTAAATTCTAAATTCTATCAAAACTTTTACTTTTATCATTGAGTTTGAAATTATGATGATTCAATAAATTTCAATTATAAAAATTAAAATTAAACTAAATAAAAATTAACCTCAACTTCAGAAACACTAAAATTAAATATTAATATTATTATTACAATTTACAATACTAATACTATACTATTCTCTCTCAATACTTCAAATAATTATTAAATAATTAATTGTAATTCTATTGCGGCTGAGTATTGCCAAGGGCTGATTGATGACAATTGGCAATGGCCCAAATAATTAATAATCTGAATTGCATTTCATTACTTATACTTATACAGTATATACTGTTTAAGTTATACACATAACTTAACAGTTACTAAACTACTTATTAATACTTGAAAGTTGAAACTTAATAATGATAATGCATACAGACACTGTGACCTAAGCCTAAGACCATAATAATAATAATAGTGCATAGTCACTGTCACCATGACCATAGTCCATGACCATGGCATAGACCATAGATTAGAATAGAAGTCTTTAACTTTAAACTTTAGTACTAAGTACTACAGACTACGTTAAAAAAAGTACTATTTAGTTAGAAGACTAAGATTACTAAGAATTTACTAAGAATCAAGAAGTATAGACTCTAGTCTATAGTATGATCACAGTATAGTCTAAGTATAGTCAATAGTATAGTCATAGTGGCAAATAGTATAAGTTAATACAGTATAAGTATAAGTAACAAGTATAGTGGTCTGACTGGTCCTGGTCTGACTATCATAATCATAGTCATAGTAGCAATCATAGTCATAGTCATAGTCTATAGTATAATTAATAGACTATAAAGACTATAGACTATACTACTATACTATAGACTATAGACTATACTATACTCTATACTATAGAGATAGATAAGAAATAAGAATGAAGTTGAAAATGATGTTTAGGTCTTTTATATCCAATATTTTGAAAATGTATGGGTTTATTAATTCGTAATATAATTACTTTTTAAAAAAATTATTATTATTTTTTCAGGCCATGTTACTATTTATACACTACTGAACTCCTGACCACCGTCACTGACACTGTCAACAATCCGGAATTTTAAGTCAAGTGCTGTGTGTTTTCCGATTTGGGTTTTTAAAAGCTTCCTCCGCCACACTAGTCATCAAGGGAAATAAAATGTTATTATATGATACAAGGAGGTCCTTGATGTGATAGGACAATAGGGAAAGGGAAATAATCAATATTATAGGTTTGAAATACAGAATTGCTCTTAAAGTAGATCCAATTTATTGCTTTGTTTTAGGATTTAAAATCACAAATCAAATTGGGGTCTTTTTAACTTTACCAATGAAAACAAAAATAAGCAGAGAAATGATTTATGACGATCTTGTGATCTGTGTAACATTTTGAAAATACTGCTGTATCATTTCATTAAGAATTAAGAGTTGTTCTAAGATAACAATTATAATATATGAGATGGTGATTCAAGAGTTACAACATTACCTAAAGGACACCTAAAATTGCAAAACTGCCACTACTCCTACTACAAAACCCATACTAGTACCAAACAAATGACCTCTACTTGTACTTGTGTACTAATAGATCTCTTCTAGTACCAAAAGAACCGCTACTTGCTCTAAAAGACTATTGCTAGTTCCTAACAATCTCTACTAGTATAGGCTGGATAATAAAACCACTAAAAGGATTTGATCTGTGGGGTTAGCAGGAGAATCCTACACTAAGAAATATTAGAATGCAGATTGTCGGGGATTAAAGAGAGTAAGATTTTTACATACAAACAACCAAAAAATTGAGTTAGGGGCCGTCCATAAATGACATAACCCACCGAAGGGGGAGGGGGTCCACACATTTGTGACGAGGGAGAGAGGGTGTTTAAGAAATGTGTCGTCACATCAAAACACGCAACTTTAAATAAAAAGTTACACTTAAATATTTGATTGCTTACAATTTATTTTATGACGTTTTACATTGCTTCACGTGTGTTTCGATATTAGAGTAAACCCTTACACTAAATACATACTTAAAACACACATACAAAAGAAATAGAAAATACCGTTTTTATAGGGGGGGGGTGTGCAAAGATTTGTGATGTCATATTGGAAGGGGGTCTAAGTTATTGTGACGACTCGTGACGAGGGGCGAGGGAGAGTGAAAAATTGGTCAAAATCGCGTGACGCATTTATGGACGGCCGCTTAGTTGAAATCAGTATCCGGAAAGTCAGGTGAATGAAGATCAGCGGATAAAATGTGACCCTCAAGTAAGATATCCCCCCTCCCACACCCACACACGGTTTTTGGCCAAAAAATAAGTTTTGATGGTGCTAGAGGCGGGGTTGGTTGAACGGGGGCCCCAGCCCGCTGTAGCTTTTCTATGATATACAAAATGTTTAGGGGAGGGGGTTGCAGAAATCGTGACTCGTATGGCTCCCACTATAGTAACCACTGCCTGGAGCTGCACGTTATCCCAGAGATATAGATATGTATCTATAGCTCTATAGATAGAACTTTATCTGAATTTATGCATTATTTCCCACTTGGCGTGTTCTATTGGTAAAATAATACTTGAATGTTATCTCATAGACGTCTTGATATTGGAAAATAATGGGTTGTATGGCAATTAATGGCTATTTATGAGTTATGGCTAACTATTGTCTAGTTAGGTACCCATTCAGAGCTGGGTGACTCGGGGACTCCTCAGGCCCCGGGAACAAATCCTCGTCTTCGCATGGATTCAAACTCGTGACCATCGGTAGGACAGTCGAGCGCGACCACTCGACCACCGCGTCCGTTATTCGATCAAGAGTAGAATTATACAAAATTAACATGTGTGCCAAATCGAATCACTAAAATTTTCATGAGAGGATACGCCCCGATTGCAGAACTTCTCCCAAAACATTTCAGCAGAATAATATATTTGTGGGCGCCTTTGATTCCACCCCCAGCCATTCACACCCTCGGGGCGCCAATGACTTGCACAAATATAATTCCAACATATTTTCTTGAAGCTCATGACTAGGCAGTTTATATGAAACGTTTACAATGAAATTAAAAAAAAAAAGCTTTGATTTTTAGCTTAAAAATTTCCAATCAGCTTCACACGAACTCAGTTCGGAACTCATAAAGGGTTTGTTATTATTTAACAATAAACTCAATGTAGTGTTCAACCAAGTACAGAAACCCCAAGAGATCATACGGTGTGACGCAGCCATCACTGGCTAGCGATCCCTCTCTTCTCAGCTCCAGCACTCACACCAGAGGGCGCGCACTACTTGATTCTTGAGCTGCGCGTGAGACATTGCCATGTGCTTTACCGAAAAGATTCTTTAGACTTTAAGCAAGTAGACGGGTTTGAAACATTCGGCAATTGTCGCTTAGTAGGAATAATATAAGGTTTAGAAATATTGAAGAAATATTTTGCTTTTTTAAATAGAAAAAAAAGTTTACCGCAACAAATAATTTTGACGCCACAGACATTTGACAAAGAAATCACGTAAGTTAGTATTCTTTTTTAAAATATATTTTGTGTTTAATTATCTTACATCATTTGTATGCAACAAGAAAGACATCTGTAATTGATATATTTTAAATAGCCAAATGAAACCCAAAGGCAGATTCTTTGTAATTGTGACGCATATTGTGTGCACTGATTTCCTAAATGAAGTGCTCCACAAAGGTGAGTTAATTTTATTGAAATTTTATATTTTGCCATGACAATCAAATTGTTGTCACTAATGGTATGAGTATTTCCCTTCTATTCTCAAGACCGTAATTTGAAAATTCATTGTCGTTTCATTATATTGCCCTCATGATCAACATTCTCTTAAAGGTTCGTCAATACATGTGCAAGGTAAAAAAAGAAAAAAACATCTGCAAAGCTGCATAGCATTCATTTCTTGTGCAATATTTTACAAAATTTGCTGCGTGGTAATTCTAAACTGCTGCACTGCACATATATCTGCGTGGCCACGCAGCTTAAAAAAGCATTGATCATGATATACTCCAACACCTTTCTCCCTTAAAACACTACTCAAAAAATATTCTTCCCTATACACCGTTCTTTCTTTTACACCGTCCTTCCTTATACAGTATTATACACCGTCCTTCCTTATACAGTATTATACACCGTCCTTCCTTATACAGTATTATACACCATCCTTCCTTATACACTATTATAGTCACCATCCTTCCTTATACAATGTTATACACCGACCTTCCTTATACAGTATTATACACCGTCCTTCCTTATACACTATTATAGTCACCATCCTTCCTTATACAATGTTATACACCGACCTTCCTTATACAGTATTATACACCGACCTTCCTTATACGGTATTATACACTGTACCGAATACACTTTTCTTCTGTAAACACTGTTCTTCACTAAACACAACTCTTCCTTTGGAGCTCTGTCATCCAACAGTTTGTTTGACTTATCGATATATCGTGTTTATCCAAGCCGCAAAAAACACATCAACTTGCGAATGAAATGAAATACCGGCACAAATATTTGATCAATGAATTCTCAGTGACGGTTGGTACGAGGCGAAATGATAGCCGAGATCTCTGTGCTTTGTTTAACATCTTTGGAATTTTTCATCCCATTTTCATAATTTAATTTATATAACACTGGGGGGGGGGGGGGTGGCAATCTAAATAACAGAAACATGTTTTAACTATGATGTTAGGACTAAATTTACATTACATTTTATAGTGATTAGTGGTATTCAAGAGATACACCAACAATCGAAATTCGGATTAGAAACTAAGGTAGTTATTGAAAACAAAATTTCTTGTAGGGTCAATTTAAATAAACAAAATAGATGAAACCCCAAGCAAACGTTTTTATTTTTAAAAAATGGGGAAAAAGTTGTGTGAGGGGGTGGGAGACAGGGGGCTGGACCAAGAAGGAAATTCTGTGACTCACATCTCCATTGTGGTCAAATTTCCCTGTCCAGGACCCCGATCCTCGTCGTCCATTGCAGCATTCAAATGGTCACCGATGGCCAACAAAGATGTGGAGTGGAGCTTGGAATAAAACTTTGATGCAGGGCCTTTAAACAACACAGATGGACACGCACAGGACACACACACAGGCGGAGACACACGCACAGGACACACACAAACAGACGGACAGAAACATGTTAATGCTAGTTGAAATGAGTAATTATTTTAAAATGTGATAAACAAATTGTAACCAATATTATTTAATTTGCACCTACATCCATACTATAAGTATGAATATTCTTTAAATATTGAAACGCTACACTTTAAAAAAAAAGATGATTAGGATTATACACACGACAAAAACACAGTTATCAAAAAATTAGATTGCGAATTGCAACTGATAATCATGTAAGCGCTTAAAGATATTTTATGTACTTTTGGAATTTCAAATTATAAAAGAAACTTGTAGATCTAAGTAGCTTCATCAATTTTAGTGTTATTTTTCATTCTCTCTCCTTTTTTCTCTCCCTTTCTCTCTCTCTCTCTCTCTCTCTCTCTCTCTCTCTCTCTCTCACTCTTTTGGACACACACAAACATCACAATTGACACTTTTCATACACCAAAGTGATCACGTGATTTTTTTCAGCTGTCCCCTGATTTCTTGTTTCATTTCGTTCCAGTGTTTTGTTGTATGGGAGGATGTGGGTGACAAATGCCATGCCGCAAAGTGTTGACGCGGGCTTTAGTTTCTTTCACTCATTCTTGTTCAGCTTCATTTTTAAAAACTCGTTCATGATTGAAGATTTCAAGACTTCAAAATCCTTTTGTGACTTGTCCCTATGTCAATCATTTTTTAAAAGCCTCAACTGAAAATTTCAGCAAAGCTGACAGATGAAATAGAATTAAAAGAATTCTGCTGAGTTTATTGAAAAATAAAATAGAACTATCTCCCTCCTGACCCCCCATAGAATAGAACTATCTCCATCCTGACCCACCCCCACTAGAATATAACGATTTCCCTCCAGACCCCCCCAATAGAATAGAAATACTGGCCCCCCAATAGAATAGAACGATCTCCCTCCTGACCCTCCCCCCAATAGAATAGAACGATCTCCCTCCTGACCC
>MUZC01000170.1:631648-644510 GCA_002072015.1 Radix auricularia | reverse complement strand
ACCCCAATAGAATAGAACGATCTCCCTCCTGACCCCCCAATAGAATAGAACGATCTCCCTCCTCAACAGAACAAGACACCAACAATCCGAGCAGCTAACATTTTTAATTTCACAGAGAAACAGACGAGATTTTAAAATGTATACAGCCCCCATGGGAACGATGCTATTCGTGATGAAAGGACAAATAAATCGAGGCTGCAATAAAAATCAAAGGACGCGAGTAAATAAAGGCGGGATGGGCTCACACTTCACACAAAGCGGCGTGGGCTTACACTCAATAAAAATTGTTGTTAGCTTTAAACATCATCAAATAACCGCTTGCTGTGGAATCAACAATTTTACATCTACTCCAGTGGCGTAGCGGAGGGGGGGCAAGGGGGGACAAATATATATATATTTGAGGGGTGTGGGAGGGGAGGCGAATTTCCTCTTTATTATTTAGCTTCAAAAATTAAAAATTTTAAAAATAACCTTTAATAAAATAAAATAGAATCCAAGATATAAACAAAATAAGAAATAAAGAAACTATATAAAATGAGTAAACTTTTTTAATGACATAACTACAAACTCCATAATGAATCTTACTAATGCTAATAAGCTGAAAAACATAGTGGCTGAAGTTGTGTACGAACATTACACTTATGTGATGGTACTTGGTACATACAACTGATTAAAGTTTGACTTTCACGTACATAGACTGCTGGAAAAATTGTTGGCATACTTAAATAGTTTATCCTTCCAAAGCTTCATTGTCGTAAGTTTAATGTTATTTTGTTGTATGCAATTGGAAGGAATCAGAAATCGGAATATAAAATAGACTATTAAAAAACACAACAATACGTTGTTGTAAAGGAAAACAAAACGAAGTAGGCAGAAGATCTTGTTAGAACGTTTGACAATTTTAATTAAATGTGTCAGGGATTTGTTCCATTAATTTTAAAACCATAGTCCTCATTTGTTATATTACAAAATTTCGAACTTATCTAAGTATTTTCTTGAGTTGATGATTTGTTATATTATGTGTCCCCGGGCCGTAAATAATGTGGCACAGTTTAGTATGTTAACCGACGCTTTAAACATCATTCATTTCTGAAGTGACTCAATTCATGATAACTGATTACGTCAACTTTCTATTTACCGTTATGCTACTATTATTGAATTTTTTCCGTTGCATAGAAACACAGCGAATCATAGACCACTTACTTCTTTTATTTTTTTAGTGTGGTTTCTATAGTCATCGCATATTCTGAACTTAATGCTCTGTTCTGATAACAATCTAAGTTCTAGAGGACTATTACTTTTCCACACTAACATTTTCCGAAGAGTTACCCACGTTTCTTATTTTCGAACGTTGCAAGGGTTAATAACTTCCAGTTCCAGCCACACACACACATTCTTAAACTTTCAGTCAAAACAATTTCTTTTTAATTATCCAATTTTGGTAATGTTAATTCCCTTAAAATATTTACCTTGAATTTCACGGTATAATTAAGAGTACGTGTCATTTAGCTAAGTTCTCACAATATTGGCGAGCAATCGATCTCTTTGACAGAAACGTTTGGAAGCTGTTACCAACCTTGTTCAATTCAAACCCAGAAAGTCCAGACAAGTTTAAATTGACTTCACGTTTGTAAGGAAGACGAGGCATGACGTGGACATCGTCTGACTCTGGAAGGAAATCAAATATTCTCAACCCATCTTGTCACATAACTAGACCAACCAGTTGGGTCAAATAACTAGACCAACCAGTTGGGTCAAATAACTAGACCAACCAGTTGGGTCAAATAACTACACCTAGGGGCGTTGCCTGGGGGTTGCGGGCCGTTCGGGTCGCACCGGGTGATTCCATCACAAGTGGTGACAACAAAACGTAAAATTTTTAATATTCCCGTTACTTTGCACTGGCAGACTCGGATACGGTGTATGGGGTAAGTCGTGTGAGGATGACACTGTGAATACCGCACTGGTTGACACGAACCCTAATGACGCCTCAGACCAACCATTCTTTTCTTATAGTCCAACTTCCATAATGCTACTAAGAATTTTATTCAACTTCTACACCCATCATTTGATCGAAATATACCTTGACAAAATGTCGATATCGATGGAACCATAATACTTAAAGGAATAGGAACCAGTTAGCAATTAATAATAATAACTGCAACGAATATCTCCATATAATAAGAAACACGTTTTTATATTCCCCTACAGTCTTTCCAGTGCACAGAAGTGAAGTGAAACCCAGCGTCCTCCTGTTGTACAAAGAGAGAGATTGTCAGATATTTTTAGTCCGTTTCGCCGTGAAGATTGATCTTCTGCCTGAACAAACCGAGACAAATGAATATGATTGAAATGAATGATTGAAGCGATATATGTGAAAGTCCCCCCATTCCCACAGAATCTCCGTCTCTCTTTCTCTCAGTCACCTTTTCTCTTTCTTGTTAAAAATAGTGTTTGATCTTTTTCGCCACGTAACACGGTATCACGTGGTATCACGCGATGTGCCGATTCTGTAAACGACCTCCTCCCATTTGACTACTACCATCTTTTCCTTGAATGCGACCATTTCTCCCTTGACTAACACCATCTGTTTCGTCAAAAACTTCATTTGGCCACACTACTAGATACCCTGCTTATTTCAGCGAACAAATATTAAAATAACATTAACATATTAAAACCCTAGCAAAAATAGAGTATCTAATAAAGACATCAAGAATAAAGGGGTGATCATTCCTGAGTGAGATAATACACGAAAAGTGGGGGAAGGGAACGAGGAAAAGTAATTCCACGGCGATGAGACGAAATTAGGGGAAGATGACGAAAGGTCCAACAAAAAAGGACTATTGGAAACTCATGACCTTTCATGTTAATCTTTTCCTCCGCTATTCCAAAATTTCCGTAGTTACACTTGTAAAGCGTAACATAAGCCAACCGTTACAATACTTAATTATTAAAATGTTTTAGCAAAAGGATCAGGCTAAGTTAACAACAGGCTAAGTTAACATTAGGCTAAGTTAACACCAGGCTATGTTAACATCATGCTAAGTTAACACCAGGCTATGTTAACATCATGCTAAGTTAACACCAGGCTAAGTTAACATCAGGCTAAGTTAACATCAGGCTAAGTTAACACCAGGCTAAGTTAACACCAGGCTAAGTTAACATCAGGCTAAGTTAACATCAGGCTAAGTTAACATCAGGCTAAGTTAACACCAGGCTAAGTTAACATCAGGCTAAGTTAACATCAGGCCACACAATCCCTAGTTGTCATGGTCTGTGAAGGCTGCTTCCCTTGTCAGCAGACCAGCTGGGTCTGATGGTTCTTACAAAAATAATGTAGGACGCAACAATCCTCCATTATAGAAGGCATGTCTGCAATGTTTAGAAATGGACAAGGATAAGATAAAAAGGTGATGAAGAAAGGTCATAATTTTGTTAACTATAGTGAGGGGCTATGGCGGTTTAATGGGGGGGGGGGGCTGAACGGGCTAATGCCAGGGGCCCCCGACGGTTTGGGGTCCCCCAAACTTTTTATATTTTATAATAAAAGTGTACAAATGTTTACACGAACCCTTGGAAATATAATAAATTAAATAAATTAATAAATATTATCTCTACAACTGGATTTAATTGCCTCCCTCAGAGAACATAGTTTAAATTATTGTTTATATTTTTAACGAGCTCCGCTGGCCGTGTGGAGAGAGTAATGGCTTGTGATGCAAGCGGTACCGGGTTCGATTCCCAGCAGTGGAAATAAACGTTTTTGTTTTCACACTCAATTGTAACATACCGGCGAACACCTCAAACAGTTACTTCTTCGTGTTCGTTTTTTTTCATTATTAATATTTAGTTACAGTCTTATATTAGCTGTTAACAATCATTTTAAGGGACGCTGGCTGGATAGGGCCCCCGTTTGATTGCAGCCCGGGGCCCCGTGCAATCTTAATCCGCCCCTGGTGAGGGGCCGTCCTTAAAGTACGTCACGCTCCAGAGGGTGGGGGTAGGGGGTGTAAGAAAGTGTGACTGTTTGGGACAGAAGGAAGGGGTCAGGCCATGTTTGACGTCTCACGGGTTTTAGATACAATTTGAATTATTTCTTTAATTTTTTTTTAAATCCCGAAAGTGTCGTACTTGAGCGTCCGAAATTTGTGACCACTTCTTTCTTGACAGCGTACAGAGGAGGGAGGGAGGATTAAAATGGTCAAAAATAGAGTGACGTACTTTATGGACGGCCCCTAAGTATATATATATATAGCGGGGATGATGGGCTGAGCATTAAAAGGTAAACAATTTCATAGGACACGTGTGATTGACTCATTGCAAGATCACATCAATGACAACACTATTTGGTGACGAGTGGGCGTGGCCAGAGGTTAGTATCTTTACAAAAAAAACCTTCTTGTTTGACTTTGTCTGGGAAGTGTCCGACTAACTTCTTGATAACATTTTGTCTGGTCAGATCACGGGGAGAGGTGGTACTATTTCTGGAATTTGGTTAGATAAATCATGCTTGGGGAAGGGGAGAGGAAGTGAATCACATAATACAGGGGGGCGGGGTGTGGAGGAACATTGAGAAGTTTGAAGTCTGCACGGAAAGATAACGGATTTTTGTTTGTTTGTTGAATTTTAGATTTTATGTTTCCTTATGAATATCGTGTTTCCAGTGTTGTTCTGGTGTGTACGTGCGTGAGCGGGGGCGAGCATTTATGCATGTGTATATCTTATTTGTGTTTGTCTGGTCTATGTATGTGTGTATATATATATACATACTTACACATATGTATAGGCTATATTTTCATGTGTGGATTGATGAGTGTATTCCTGTTTGTCGAAATATTTTTGGGTTACGATAATGGTTTGTTAATTGCTTCAACCCAATTGGGGTTTGCACCCCAAAGCAGTGCAGATTGGTGTTGAACGGTAGGTTGCTATTTCAATGTTCTAGTGCAGTAATTTTTTACTTTCTCACCTTCTCATTTAAGGGAATTGGATTCTCTTACAATATTAAAAAAAAATCAGTTGATCTATTTCCCTTGCACAAAATAGCACGTTCATTGCATCCTTAGAGATAACTAAAAGCAAAACTGGTTGTGGCGATACATGCGTTTTCCATCAACTAAATTATGTTGACCAAAAAATTCAATCATTTAATTGTTCACGCTCATCAAATATTAATATTTAAAAACACAGTAAATGTATTGCATTAATATTTAAATCACACAGAGCACTAGAGTTTTTTTTTTAATATAATAAAACTCGTTAGATTTATGTTCACAAATTGATCCACAAATATTTAAGAATTTTTATCACTTTAGTCTTTTTTTCCTCATAGAAATCTGACATAGATCGACCGGCAGACTGACTGACAGACAGACTGACGGACTGACAGGCTGACTGATTGACAGACAGATTGACAGACAGACTGACTGAAAGACAAACTGACAGACAGACTAACAGACAGACTGACAAACTGACTGACTGACTGTAGAAATGTATTTTTTTAAATTTTGTGTGAAATAAATTTGAGAGTTTAAAATGAGAATCGCCTACGAGGTTTTCAGAAACTGTATGTTTTTTGGGTTTATAGAAACAATGAAAATAAAGATTGAATTGTTGCCTTGTGAGTGCACTAACCTAATGAAATGATTAAAAAGCTTCAGTAATTGTTCAATTTGATGTATAATAAAAACAAAGTATGACATGTTAACGAGATTTCCAACTAGTCTCTGAAAGAACCATTAATGTTCTTTTAACTCATAATCTTTAGAATGAAATGAGGCGAATCACATGACTGCGTCAGTCACTAAAACTGTGGTTGCTTCAGTTAAACTGGAGCTCTTTTAAAGGATAAAATTGAGACTTACATATTTTTAACAGGCTGCCTTGCCTCTTTCATGCTTTGTGTCTGAGAGTTGAAGTGGACTATAATCAGATACTTTTCAAGCGCTGTAGTCTAAAATAGATCTAAGCTAAGCATCTTTTAAAATGTTTTAAAAATCAAAATAAAGGGACCGAAAAACACACACACACAGACACACACACACACACACACACACATACACACACACACACACACACACAAAACACACACACACACACACACACACACAAGATCAAAATAAAAAAAAACCTCGGAGGGTTGGAGACAAGGGGACAAGTGTGCTGGTTGTTTCAGGCAGTTTCTCTGTTTTTAAGTGTTTTAAATAACAATTTATAGTTTGTGAAAATTATTTAAAGTTAGTCGCGCTTCTGGACTTATTGCTCATTTGTTTTTTTGTTTTTTTTAATTGGAACGTATCAGTAAGAGTAAATCTGGACTTGAACAAATTTCAGTAACCTCGAAGGTATAGAGAAATGCGTATACATTAAAACTAAAAAGTTACATTGCCAAACACGCATGCACATAAGAACGCACACACGAACAAATAAAGACACGCATAAAGACACACACACACACATGCAGAGAGACACACAAATTGTTATAGTCTTCTGTATAGAAGGAGCGTCTGTAGCAGATAAGCTATTCAGCCATTTTCACCGAGAAACAAGATTTCGACGAGTGCTAGGGGAGAGAATCACGTATCAGACACAGACAGGAGTTGTCCCTGCGCTGATGGTGTTGGTGGATGACAGTGATGCGATAGTCCGACGTAAAATAATCGACCACAAAAACTATTAAATAAAATAGGAAATCAATTTGTGGGATGGCTGCTCGCCCCACTATTCCAGCCCCCGGGGTGCCAGCACCCCACCACCAGAACACCATCACTCAGACCCTTACTTCGTTATCTCCCCTCCAATTTGGTGCGTATGACGCCCCTTGGCGCCACTTGTTGACGCCATGCTGCCTCCTAACGGACGATTATTTGACCCAAGATGGCGCCAGAGATTTATATCAGTACTAACAGACCCCCCAAAATTAGAAAATAAACCAACGGCGAGCCCCAAAGGTTATTCTCAAGGGATTCCGAGAAATCTCAGCCACAGAAGTCTCCTGGAAATCTCTGTATCCGAAAGAGTTATTCAAGAGGAGTTCGATCTTATTTGAACCAGGTTCTGTAAGTTACTAACTTCTCGTTAGATAAAATCATTTCGAAATCGACATTCTCTCTCTCTGTTTTGCTGATTGATTTATTATATTATCGAGCTCGAGAACTAAATATAAATGGTTTTGAATTAATAAGTTTTAAACCCCAATTATTTCTATTTTATTTTAGCGTTCAAGTATTATGACTGTCAAATCGATAGAAACTTGAAACTCGATCAAATTTAAAAACTATTAACTCTAGGTATATACACATTAGGGCAACGCAACTCACATCTGTAACGAATAATTTTTACCACGTTTTTCTTAGTTTGCTTTCTTGTCTGGATGTTTGTTTGTCTTTCCGGGGCAAAAATTGAATTCCTTTTTTGAACCACTTCTGATCATCCAATTTTGATGAAATTTTGCATGCATACTTGATTCACATGACAATTTAATATTTCATTAATTATAGTACTCAATTCTACTTAATTAATTAATTAATTACTAATCAAATGTCAATTATTTCTTGTGTGTGAGGGAGACAACCAAGGAAATACAACAACAAAGGGAAGTTTTTCTTAGTTTGCTTTCTTGTCTGGATGTCTTTCTTGTCTGGATGTCTTTCCGGGGCAAAAATTGAATTCACATGACAATTTAATATTTCATTAATTATAGTACTCAATTCTACTTAANTGTCTTTCCGGGGCAAAAATTGAATTCCTTTTTTGAACCACTTCTGATCATCCAATTTTGATGAAATTTTGCATGCATACTTGATTCACATGACAATTTAATATTTCATTAATTATAGTACTCAATTCTACTTAAATGAAAACTAAAAAGTATAAAATAAAAATATTTAAAAAAAAGTTTTAAAGATACCACGTTTTGTGAACTAAAAAGAAGAAAATAAACTAAAAACGTGGGGCGCATTCGGCTGAAATTAAATGAAGTATCATATATAGACTGTGGAGGAATTTGAAACTGAAAAGTTTAATGTAATAGCATTAATAGACCAAATTTCAGCCGAATGCGCCTGACGTTTTTAGTTTATTAGTTCACAAAACGTGGTATCTTTAAAACTTTTTTAAAAATATTTTTATTAATAAACAACTTGAAATAGAAACAGAACAATTTGAACAAGCACAGAGATTCATTAGTACATGTACGTTACTATTTGAAGTCTAATGCAATGACAATATCTTAATTTTCGTGTTATAGTAAATATATGATTTCTATACGAGATGTTTGGTCTGCATAGAATCCTTATCATCAATCCAATTCTCAACCCACCCCACCCCCACATCTATCACTTCAATGTCTAGACTGCTGATTACTTCTAGGTTGATCACAAACGTCGCGCCAACCTTTTCTATGGATCTTAGACAACGCAAGTTATCATTTTAAAATAATATAATAGTCCAAGTCACTCACTGGATCTGTAACGCTGAGGAGCGATGTACGACAGTCTACAGCAGTTAGTTTAGTTGAAAATTCGTGTGTTGATGAGCGCTGTAAAAATATTTAATATGATGACGTCATTGTTTGGTGTGCATCGGTGCGCAAAATACAACCCCTATTATTATTAAATACTTTGCGTACATTTCAGAAAGTTTAATATTTCGTATTTATCAAAAAAGGACAAGTTAGTTGGTCTTTTGAAAAAAGGTTGGCGCCGTAGGCGCCCAAAAAAGGGGTCGCCGCAGGCGCCACGGCGCCCCGGCACAATCTAGTTTTAAAATATGTTCCATAGCCTCTAAAATGATGTGAGGTAAGGAGGGGGGACTTTAATAAGACTCTAATGCTATCTTTAGTTAATAAATTACTAAAATAGTAATGTTAACTTTTAGTTAAATAAATAACTAAAATAGTGATGCGAACTTTTAGTTAAATAAATAAATAAATAAAATAGTAATGCGAACTTTTAGTTAAATAAATAAATAAATAAAATAGTAATGCGAATTTTTAGTTAAAAAAATAACTAAAATTGTAATGCGAAATTTTAGTTAAATAAGTAACTAAATTAGTAATGCTAAATTTTAGTTAATTAAATAACTAAAATAGTAATGATAACTTTAAGTTAAATAAATAACTAAAATAGTAATGCGAACTTTTAGTTTAAATAATCAATTTTTTAAAAAAATCATGTTAAGCCTGGTCCCTTTTTGGACTCAGGACGTGTTAGCGCATTTTCGTATTATGTATCAGTACTTATGTTAGATATCAGCATTATGTAGTTATCAGTAATTGTGTTTAGATTTTAGACATATTTTCTTGTGTAATTAATATTTTTTTTTTTTTTTTATTATTATTAATGAATATACCTGAAAAAAAATTATTTAAAAGTCATTTCTTTACATTTAATTTTTTTTTATTTTCTCTTTAATCTAACTACAAGTGGTTTGTGGTCACTGAAATAGGACTCATAAATGAAACATTCTAAATTGTAATCAGCTAATCGCCCAAATACTCCATCAATTGTAGTTTGATAGATCGTGGTTGCCAATCTTGTTGAAAGTAGTTGAATGTTGAAGCTTGTTTCGAAAAAGTTTTCAATTTCTGCCCCTGGGCCGCTAATGATTGAAGTCACCACAAATGATGACGTAAAACTCTCTAAACTTTTACACATATTCTAATGACGTCAACATAAAAAAAAACTAATTCTTTTGCACGCTTTCGCACCACTAACCAATAACTTTAACTCTTCAATGCTTGAAAAACGATGTATTCGACTTCCGGCAATGGCGGCCGTTGCCTGCGCCAGTGTTATCTCTCGATTCGCAATGTTTTTTGGTAGTTTTAAATTGGGTTTTTTAACGGATCGAGTAACTGAGTGTTGATGCACAAATGGCAGGTCAGGACATACAAAAAACATATATACATCATGGGTCTAGGACTTACGGTTGCTGAGATCTAGGGTGATGACAGACGGACGGACAAAACGGGTGCAATAGCGCATTCGACTGCTCGAAAATGCGCTAAAAAGTAGTTTCTTCTAGTACCACAATTTCCAAATCAGACATATAAAAGGTGTCTCAGGTAATAAAAGCCTTATTAGAAATATGTCTAACCAATGGGGGATGTGTGGGGTCGGGCCGCCCCGGGTGACATCTTCAGGGGCTATGGGTTAAGTCAATACGGGGATTGACACCATGAGCTACCGCCCGGGGTGAAACCAACACTAGTGACGCCTCTGGTAATGATTTATTTTCACATTGTCCTTTGTTGTTCTCACACCGTTACGAGTTGTTCTCATTCCATTATGAGCTGTTCTCACTCCGATATGAGTTGTTCTCACAATAAAATAAGTTGTTCTCACTCCCATATGAGTTGTTCTCACTCCGTTATGAGTTGTTCTCACTCCGATATGAGTTGTTCTCACTCCGTTATGAGTTGTTCTCACTCCATTATGAGTTGTTCTCACTCCGATATGAGTTGTTCTCACTCCGTTATGAGTTTTTCTCACAATAAAATAAGTTGTTCTCACTGCATTATAAGTTGTTCTCACTCCATTATGAGTTGTTCTCACTCCGATATGAGTTGTTATCACAATAAAATAAGTTGTTCTCACTCCGATATGAGTTGTTCTCACTCCGATATGAGTTGTTCTCACTCCGATATGAGTTGTTCTCACTCTGATATGAGTTGTTCTCACTCCGATATGAGTTGTTCTCACTCCGTTATGAGTTGTTCTCAAAATAAAATAAGTTGTTCTCACTCCGATATGATTTGTTCTCACTCCGATATGAGTTGTTCTCACAATAAAATAAGTTGTTCTCACTCCGATATAAGTTGTTCTCACTCCGATATGAGTTGTTCTCACTCCGTTATGAGTTGTTCTCACAATAAAATAAGTTGTTCTCACTCCGATATGAGTTGTTCTCACTCCATTATGAGTTGTTCTCACTCCGATATGAGTTGTTCTCACTCCGATATGAGTTGTTCTCACTCCGATATGAGTTGTTCTCACTCCGTTATGAGTTGTTCTCACAAAAAAATAAGTTGTTCTCACTCCGATATGAGTTGTTCTCACTCCGATATGAGTTGTTCTCACTCCGTTATGAGTTGTTCTCACAATAAAATAAGTTGTTCTCACTCCGATATGAGTTGTTCTCACTCCATTATGAGTTCTTCTCACAATAAAATGTGTTGTTATGAGTTGTTCTCACTCCGTTATGAGTTGTTCTCACACTGTTATGAATTGTTCTTTTCCCGTTATGAGTTGTTCTCATTCCGTTATGAGTTGTTCTAACTCCGTTATTAGTTGTTCTCACACTGTAATGAGTTGTTCTTACATTGTTATGAGTTGTTCTCATTCCGTTATGAGTTGTTCTCATTCCTTTATAAGTTGTTCTCATTCCGTTATGATGTTTCTCATTCCGTTATGAGGTGTTCTCATTCCGTTATGAGTTGGTCTCATTCCGTTATAAGTTGTTCTCATTCCGTTATAAGTTGTTCTCATTCCGTTATAAGTTGTTCTCATTCCGTTATAAGTTGTTCTCATTCCGTTATAAGTTGATCTCATTCCGTTATAAGTTGTTCTCATTCCGTTATAAGTTGTTCTCATTCCGTTATAAGTTGTTCTCATTCCTCATTCCGTTATAAGTTGTTCTCATTCCGTTATAAGTTGTTCTCATTCCGTTATAAGTTGTTCTCATTCCGTTATAAGTTGTTCTCACTCCGTTATGAGGTGTCCTCACAACGTTTTGAGTTTTTGTCACACCGTTATGATTTGTTCTCACACTGTTTTAAAAAGTAGCTCTCACAATGTTATGATATTTACTCAAACCCTTTAGAGTTGTTCTCATGTTATTTTGAGTAGTTCTCACTCTCTGTGAGTTGTTCTCAAAATGTAATTAGTTTTTTTCACACAGTAATGAGTTATCATACTTTTATGATATGTTCTCACACCATTATAAGTTTTTTCACACAGTAATGAGAAATTGTTTGCACTATGAGTTCTTTTCACATAGTTATGATTGATTCTCACGCTGTTAAGTGTCGTCCTCAAACCGTTATGAGTTGTTCTCACAATGTTAAGAGTTGTTCTCACAATGTTATTAGTGGTACTCACACTGTTATTAGTTGTACCCACACTGTTATTAGTTGTACCCACACTGTTATTAGTTGTACTCACACTGTTACTAGTTGTACTCACACTGTTATTAGTTGTACTCACACTGTTATTAGTTGTACCCACACTGTTATTAGTTGTACTCACACTGTTATTAGTTGTACTCACACTGTTATTAGTTGTACCCACACTGTTATTAGTAGTACTCACACTGTTATTAGTTGTACTCACACTGTTATTAGTTGTACTCACACTGTTATTAGTTGTACTCACACTGTTATTAGTACTCACACTGTTATTAGTTGTACTCACACTGTTATTAGTTGTACTCACACTGTTATTAGTTGTACTCACACTGTTACTAGTTGTAATCACACTGTTATTAGTTGTACTCACACTGTTACTAGTTGTACTCACACTGTTACTAGTTGTACTCACACTGTTACTAGTTGCACTCACACTGTTACTAGTTGCACTCACACTGTTACTAGTTGTACTCACACTGTTATTAGTTGTACTCACACTGTTATTAGTTGTACTCACACTGTTATTAGTTGTACTCACACTGTTATTAGTTGTACTCACACTGTTATTAGTTGTACTCACACTGTTATTAGTTGTACTCACACTGTTATTAGTTGTACTCACACTGTTATTAGTTGTACTCACACTGTTATTAGTTGTACTCACACTGTTATTAGTTGTACTCACACTGTTATTAGTTGTACTCACACTGTTATTAGTTGTACTCACACTGTTAT
>MUZC01000170.1:595769-630439 GCA_002072015.1 Radix auricularia | reverse complement strand
CTTGTCACCCTTCATCACAAAAACTTAGACCTCCCCTCCAATATGACGCAAAAATGCTTTCGCCCCCCTTCCCATAGATACCATCTTTTTTTATTTGGTGCAAAATGGGCATTTTCAAATTTCTTTTTTTATCATATAAGTATTTAATTAGTTTAAAGTTGCACTTTAACTTAATATAGTAACGTGCGTGAAGCCATTTAAAACGTCAGTAGATAGCAAGATATCAAATATTTAATGGGAGCTTTTATTTAAAGTTGCACGTTTTGATGTGACGTTACATTTCTTAAAGACGCACCTCCCCCTCGTCACACAGTGTCACAAATGTGACCACGCCTCTCTCTTTTTTTTAAAAGGTGCGCGACGTTTTTGTGGGCGGCCCCAAATTTCAACACTGAAAGTACAATAATTTAGTCTCTGAATTCTGTGTTATAACATTGTTGTGCTGTTGCTAATCAGTAATGAGTACTTCTTACCACAAAAGCAACTTGTGGTGCTGCATGGCTTTGCTGATGGCTTTGTAGTCTGATTGATGAGTCGAATGTGTGTGTGTGGGGGGGGGGGGGGTAGGCTTCATGCAGAAGTAAAAGCTTCCTTTTTTTATACGTGCAATTAATATGTAGATTAAAGAAGTCTGAAGAATTTTTTCGTATAAAGTCAAACATTTGTCTGCGAGCCATATGCAACCCCTATAGACCCACATCTGGCTCGCGAGCCATGGCTTCCCGCCCGTTCTTCAATTTAAGTAATTGTTTCATCAACGAATGTCCGAATTTGCAGGGACTATTGACTATAGTATGTGTTTAATTTATGTGGTTTTTTTTTACTTGAGAGCGTATGTATTTTGCTTGAGTTTGTAAATGGTATTTGTGTGTGTTTAGTCTAAGCTTGATATCTCTATAAATCCAGACATGACCTGAAATTTAATTTGAAATTTTGTTCTGACATTACACACTGATTAGACGGAATAAACAAAATTGTTTCCAGGTCTTGGAGTCATATCAATTTATACCAACAACTCTCTGACCGGTGATACTCTAAATACTCTCTGACCGGTGATACTCTAAATACTCTCTGACCGGTGATACTCTAAATACTTTCTGACCGGTGATACTCCAAATCCTCTCTGAGCGGTGATACTCTAAATAATCTCTGACCGGTGATACTCCAAATCCTCTTTGGCCGGTAATACTCTACTTTTTGCACGTTAAATTTTTTTTTCACATCTAGTATTTTATCGAATTTGACACAATTTTATTTTGTAAAACACGTATTCACATTTTGATCGTAGAGACATTACGTGTTCAGATAATCTAGCTTTGAGCATATCATGGCACTTTCACATCTATACTGTATCTTATCAATTCATAATGTTGCGATTCCAACAATACTTCACTACAACTATTGCCTTCAATATGACAAACCTGTGCAACTTTTAAAAAAATATTTAAAAAAATTAATAAATAAATATCAATTATTTTTTCTTTTGATGGGTTCAATTCTTGTGTTGTCTGCTGACGAGGACATTTAACCGGAATGTTTTACTGCCTTTCTCATTACTCTCAAACCTCAACGATTATTCTTCAGTATTTCCAGGCCTGCATGACGCGGCCATCCTTTGTCCTCAAATAATTTCAATCAATCAGAATGAATGTATCCCGGCACTAATGTTGGCATTCGTCCCGCAAATAAACTGTTGTGTGATTTTCTTGTTTATTTGTTCTCAATATTTTTTTTAAAAAAAAGGTGTTTGATTGCAGCTGGTTTTATAGCTTTCTTTATCGTGACAAATAATTTTGTATTGGAACTAAAATGAACAGGATAGAATGAACCAATATCAGAACGTGCTGTCATTCGTAGAGAGATATGAAACAATCGGAAACATGGCGAATTAATTTTGTGCAACAACCTTAGTAATAATGCCCTGGCTCCAGAGCGACCCCCCCCCCACATTCTTCGACACATCATGACCTCATGACATGAGGATTAAAACCGAATGTTAACAGCCAATGCTGATCATGTCCCCCCCTGGCCCCACCAATGCCCTGGTTGACATGAGGTATAACAGTGTAACGCTAACAGCCAATGTTAGTCATGAAGTCCCATTCGGTCCCTTTAATTGATGGCCAAGCGATCACTTCACAGACGATGGCGCCGACCCACCCCCACCCCTTCTCCCAACACTCAACAGTTTAACAGTATTAAGTCATTATACCGTCTCCACACGACTTTCTCTTCCCTTCTCTTCCCCGCTCTCTACGCCTCTTTCTTACTTTCCTTTACACTTCAGGGCTATCGTTGAAATAAATAATTTTT
Source organism: Radix auricularia (assembly GCA_002072015.1). Classification (NCBI taxonomy): domain Eukaryota; kingdom Metazoa; phylum Mollusca; class Gastropoda; family Lymnaeidae; genus Radix; species Radix auricularia. The sequence continues at coordinate 628,126 of MUZC01000170.1, read as the reverse complement.
CTTCATCTGTCATTCTTACTTTCATAACTCTTCCAACTCTCTCAAATTTATTTTCCTTTTCATTTTAGCTATTTAATTTTTTCTTTCTCAGTAATTTTATTATAAATTTTTATTTTATGTTATCTTATATAATCTATTGCAGACGATTATTGCGTCCTATGCTTATTCAAAAATGTTACTTCAAGCCTTGCATTTTTATTAGAGATATAAATGTTGATAGTATTTTTGGTTTTCCTGGTTTTATCAGGCAACCTTTTCATGCCCGAATAGCAGACGGTATGAGCGACAATTTGTAAATGTTTGCTCTTGCATCCGGAATAAGAAACATTGTTATTGTTAAATCACTATGTCTATCTGAGGGTAGCATTATCTTTGTGTTGTATTTCTAAGTTAGAATTAATAGTAATAGCCCTAGGTATTATTATTATTTTGCTCTCTGTCCTTCGATCCTCAAGTGTTTCTAGGTTTAAAGTTGTATCTAATAGTGTTACCTTTGTCAGTTTTGATTATTCTCTAGTAATGAATCGGGAAGCTATTTTTTTAAAAATTTGTTATATTTTATCAATGTTGTCCTTGGCGGTTGGGACCCATACAGATGACTACTGTAGTACACGCCCTTACCAAAGTGAGATAGCATTTTAATTTTATATTCTGATTACATCTGTAAAAGATTCTCTTTACAAAGCCTAAGGTTTTGGGGTTTCTTCTTCTTGATTCTTTACACTTCAGGGCTATCGTTGAAATAAATATATTTCTTCATCTGTCATTCTTACTTTCATTAATTCTTCCAACTCTCTCAAATTTATTTTCCTTTTTGGGGAGTCTATGATATTTTCTCTTTTTAATTATTCATAAGTATTTTTCATCTTTAGTTTGGATTATGTGTTAGCAATAAATCGAATAGTTTGCACTTACTCTGTTTAACTCGCAATGAGATGAAGACGAACAAAAAGTTGTATAATTGATTTAGGAAACACCTTCTTAACTTGCCATTGGTGGGTGGATCCAGTATGACGTCAAATGTTTTTAGACTTCCCGTAAGTCGATTTCATATGAGGTCTTTGTTTTTAATCAGGTTATTTGGATTATTCTCCGCCTCTTGAGTCCAACACTTGTATGTCTGGATAAATGATACACAACACTTTAAAGAAATTAGATCTTTGTTTGCTTCATGAAGCTATAAAGTAGAACGTGAATGCTTGAAAAATTTCCTTAAAAAAAACTCTAGACCGTGGCACGGCTGAGATGTTTCAAACTTTGGCAGACGAAAAATTATCGCCTGTTCGTTTACCTCCAATCGCTTAATTTCTGGAACAAGGCCGTGAGCTCGTTGAAACACACTAGTTTTTTTTATTTTTAAAAAAAGGTTTCCTACTTCAAAAAACGATTATCCAGCAGGCGGACCACGTGTGGTTGAGTTGCCATCGGAGACACGATGCTGTAATGATAGAAAACAACAGAATGGAATTATGGAAAGAAAAATGTTTGATTTTTAAAAATGAGTTTTTAAAGAACTTGTTCGCCATTATCTCAGATATTAAGGGTTTCTGCTCTGGCATTAACCCGTTTTCAAATGTTACAAACTAAAAGCACCCTTGCAATGTTCACTTTAAGATTGTTTCTTGCGTGTTGAAGGTAACAATCGCGTGTGCGAATTTGCACAGCATCCATTTTTTGTGGGGATGGGGAATAGCGCACCCCCAAAACACTGATATAATAAGATCCTTATCAAAATTTGATGCTCGGTAATTCTAACTGCTGCGCATCGTCGTACAGATATCAGAGCAGCCACACAGCTTAAAGGGAACATCCCCCCCCCACTACTTATTTTTCTTTTAGCTCCACGTTTGAGATGTATTGAATTTCTGCTACTCATCTTGTGACATCTGCCCTACACGACAAGAATTCCATCTCCATTTTGACAAAAACGAAAATAATATTTATTGTGTGTCCTTAAATGTCACATAAAATATGAATGATGATAAACTTAGTCGAAGTCAAGTGACGTGGCTGACAGACTTACAGAAAGCTATTTGATCACTCCCAACTAAAAACTATGACAGAGCTTCTAGAGATATTTACAACTGTCAACTATAAGAATGAAATAATATGACTTTTTAAAATAACAAATTCATCGGAGCAATGAATGATTTAGTTGAGATCTCGAAGTTCGATAAAATATATTAAGTACGCTCCATAAAGCGTTTGAGCTGAGGTACAAGGTGTTGTGTGCAGTTTTAGGAATGTGATTTTCTTTATTAGATTAGGTTCAAACATCAGATATTGTTGATTAAATCGATGAGAAACACCTTTTATCGTCTTTTACATGTTTACTTTCCTGTCCCTTGTAGTATCAACAAAATAAATATTTGTGCTCAGTCTCGAATGATGAAAATAACTTTTATGTAAATTTGTTCAGCTTTAGAGCATCACATACGACAAACGTGAGACCTGGGAGTTCTAATATAGGTCAGGATCTTTTTTATGTTTACTTTTAAGTTGTTGTCTGGTATGTAGTTGACTCAGGTCATACGTACATAGAGACGGGACTTTTTGTTCCGGCCAACTAAATGAACCAAAGACATACTGACAAGATACAAGGACAATCCTAGAAATAATAGCAACCCAAGAACTGAAGGAATCCAAAGAACTAATAATAAGTAACCCAAGGACTAACGGCAACCCATGAACTAACGGTAACCCATGAAATAAAGCCAACCCAAGAACTATTTATAAGGCAACCAACGAGCTAATGACAACCAAAGAACTAATAATAAAATAACCACAGAACTGACGGCAACCCAAGAACTAATAACAACCCAAGAACTAATAGCAACACAAAAACTAATGAAAACCTAAGAACTGTCGGCAACCCAATAACTAATGCCACGCTGAGAGGCGATCAAAACAGTAGTCTAGTAGTTGCTTGTATCGTCTGCTGTGCTCCTTGACTTTACTATCGAAGCACTAACCGCAATGCGGGAGACCACATTGAAAATATGTGATAATTTAAATCAAATTAACATACCATAAATAATATAATAGTCCAAGTCACTGGATCTGTAACGCTAAGCAGCGATGTACGACAGTCTACAGCAGTTAGTTTAGTTGAAAAATCTGTGTGTTGATGAGCGCTGTAAAAATATTTAATATGATGACGTCATTGTTTGGTGTGCATCGGTGCGCAAAATACAACCCCTGTTATTAAATACTTTGCGTACATTTCAGAATGTTTAATATTTCGTATTTATCAGAAAAGGACAAGTTAGTTGGGCTTTTGAAAAAGGTTGGCGCCGTATGCGCCCTAAAAAAAAGTGGGCGCCGCAGGCGCCACGGCGCCCCGGCACAATCTAGTTTTTCTATAACCAATTTAATATTTTGAGCCGATTGTTGAGTTGGAATGTTTATTTAAAAGCAGTAGGTGCTCGGATTTGAGAGAGTAATATGACTGGCATAAGACGCTTTATTCTATCTCTAAAATGTTAAGAAAACATAACATAAAACTCAGCCCTGGTGGGGTGGCAATGCAAAGAAAATTTTCATTCACCCCCTCCCGACACTCCCACTCACACCTCAAACCCCACTTCCACAAACACCCACTTACCCTCACACTCCTCAGGACCCTTCCCACCTCCATCTCACCTCCACATAACTCACAATTGATTGGTCCCGTTATGTCTAAGTCAACAAGGGGGGAAAAGAGGTTAGGTCCCACATTTCCGCGCCAATTTGATGTGTCAGTTTCCGGTAATTTTCCCGCGATAACCGTTTGTCATGTCTCTGCTCGAACGACGATAGTTTCTACTCACGGCCATGTCACTTAACAGGGAATCTCAAAAAATAAACGCCGAGTAGGACCCACTGTTGTGATAAGGATTGTTTCGGAAAGTGTAAATAGAGTTGCTTTTGAAAGTTTTTTTTTTTACTTGTAATCTTAAACCTAAAGGAGACTCCACCTTAAATGGCCATAATGTTTTATGTAAGAAATAGCGTCCCTTTATAAACTTTATTAAAGTTATTTTCGTGTGTAAAATGATGAATGTGTATATCAACCAACTTATTTCGTTTACTCGAGTAGCTCTACAGCATAATGCTGTTATTTGATATTCACTCCTATACACTAAAAATAGAAGAAAAAAAAACAAATTACACAGACAATAAATAAATAAATTTATAAATTTATAAATAAATAAATAAATTTATTGTTTCCTTACACAAATAGTCTGTGTAATTTGTTTTTTTTAAATAAAAAAGCTTTATGCAGTCCTATTCTGTATGATATACTAAAAATAGAAGATTGCTGCGCATAGAGGTGTTTAGTTGAGCGGAATTTTATGGCTATTTACTCGCTAAAGCTGTACTCCTACAGATTAAATAAAATCTTCTAAAAGAAAATATATAATTTTTTGTTACTTTATTCCAGTGTGGGGAAAGCCATATCGCATTTTTCATTTCCTTGCTAAATTTTTTACGAATGTTTTGTTCCCGCTTCTATGACTACATTAATTTTTCAAGCGCTGTTAATATTTTTAAATTACCGATGAGAGATTAAAAGATCCACATATTTAACATTTAATGCATCTTAAAATGTACGAATAAGAAGAGCAACTGAGGAATTTTCCTACAGCCGAAGACCTTCTGGCATGAGTGAATGAGGATGGTATGATAATCCTTGTAGCAATGAATGGGGATGGTATAAGAATCCTTGTAGCAGGGGATGGAGATAGTATAGGATGCAGTAAGGGAACCCTTTTACCGACATGATGACCACAAAAAATGTTTAAACTACACCAGTGAGAGTCAATCTCAAACATTCCTTGATTTATCGGCAAACAATATTCTTAATGATTGGAAGCAAGTTGTGAATGAAAAAAATGTAATCGTCAGAAATGATCATTTAAAGGAGAGCTATTTTTGTCACAGTTTAGCAGGAAATTTGAGGAAATTCGACAAGAAGTGAAATAGGAAGGCCACTGGTTTGTGAAGGAAATGGACGCGAATCAATGGGCGGCATGGTGAAGATTGAATTTGGAGAGGGGAGGAAGATTCAACGAGGAAAGAAAAAAAGAATGTTAAGATGAGATCCAAGGGCAGAGTATGTAGAGAAGAGCAGAGGATGAAAGACGAGAAAATGAAATATTTACATGACAGATTAAATAACGAATCAAGAAGTTAATATATAAATAAAGGGACTGGGTGAAAAGAAAGGGACATGTGGAGAATAAATGACATCAAGCATTTAAATCTTTATCTTTTAGCTTTCTTATTTCATAGTAATTCTCATGTTCGTTTTTACACTCAAAAGAGAGGTAAATTCTAAATTTGGTGCAAACATACATCTATATTGAGCTCAAAATATTTTTAAAAACAATTATTTCTTTTTCATAATTCAAAATGAATAAATTTGAAGAGAAATTTGTATGCGTCATTAAATTAAACTAAATGAAGTCGATTTGTGTTTGTTTAAATTGATGTTGGTGGTAGTCAAAGGAACGTGAGCACGTAATTTTTCTAGGAAGATAAGTGAATGCATTTCTTCAATATCCACTGCAAAACTAATTAAATTATTCATTTTTTTTAAAGCGTATGTATTTGATGATGTATGTCTCTTGATGAAATATTGCATTAAAATAGTCCTTGGCCGAAAATGTCTTTTGGTTCACAGAGCTGCTCCAGTTATTTAATGACTTTTTCGTCCTCTTATTGAATACAATAATAGAATAATTAGCAAAGAACATCCATAAAAACTCTAAAAGTTTTTGAAGGAAATTCATTTTTTTTTTTATCTTTTAGGAAAAGGTTTCTATGTTTATTTTATGTAACACCACGTGACTCATCTCCCTAATCACCCACTCGAAAAGTAGTCTTGTATTTTAAAATATGACTTATAATTTGTAATGTAAGTAACATAGTACAAAATACAATGTGTTAAAATAAATGATTGTAATAAATTCAGCTTTGCGCTTATGACTTTGAAAAATTTCCGAAGTATCTGCAGTTCATAAAATGACTTAACACTTTGTTTCGATGCATACTCGAATTATTGGCCTCCTTTCAGACTTCCTCCAGAAACTTTCGTTTGCTTGAAGGCATTCCACGCATTTATACCCCCCCCCCACCCTCTGTCATCTGACCAAAGTGAGTTATCGGCCATCTTCTATAGGCTGAGCAATGAAAACTGGATTTACCTCAAACTCACGTCAACGAATGCGATGAAATTTGCAGGCCCAGTTAATGTAAAAAAAAAAAAAAAACAATTTTAAAAAAGTACTTAAAAATTACGTTCCATGGCGAGAAAGCGCGAATCACAGCGATTCTCTTTTTTTTTCAAGGGTCATAAACTCCAAGTTTCTCTTGATAATAAGGTGTGGGGAGAAATAGAGAGGAAATTCCTGACCGGGCGGCACAATGTCCTGCCAGGCCACTGTAAACATGACGCTTGCCAAAATAAAGAGCTTTGATACCAAACACTGGAGTTGGAGGAAGTGCTTCAATGAAATAATTACTCACTATTTAAAAAAAAAAATCAACTGAAAGCGTTATTGATGATCTTTTTTATGTTCCAAACCGTTAACAAATAAATAAATTTTGTGACATCTGCAATTTAAAAAAGTAATTTAAATATCTGCTTTAAAATGTAATTATTTACTGATGCTTAACATCAACAGATCCAACATGTCTGCCTTACGTTACATTTCATTGGTCACTGCCATCTTCTGCTTGACGTATGAGATTCAGGGAGGTAAGAAAGTGTATTTTAATCTTTGAGGCTTTTGTTTTTTGAGCTGATTTCCTCGGCGTTTTCTGTTTTCTTCATTCCTTGTGTGACTGATTTATTTATTTTTTTATTTGGGTCTCAGTTGATCCGCGAGACAACAAACCAACATGTGACTATTAAATTACTCTACTCCACAGCGCCATACTCAGACGACCGACCGTCAGACCAGGGTTACGACATGCTGACTGGCCGGCCTTGCATTCAGCTGTGTCAGGCCAAGTGCGGCGGGATCTGCTACCTCAATGTGATGGCCTTCAAGTACGTCTGCAGCTGTCCCGGTGCTCGTTTCGGGAAGTGACGTGTAACCGCACGGGCAGCCAATCGCAATGACGGACTGAGTTTCTTTTCTTGTCAGCACCGAGCAGATTTTCGTTTTCCTGGCACGAACTTAAAATTATCAAAATGTTCCAGATTTAAAGGTTATTTTTGAGTATGAATCTTTAGGAGACTAATTGTTTCTAAACCAGCAAATCAAGATCGAAAAATAACCACACAAAAATAAATAAATAGAAAAATAATAAGTCAACTATTTCCATCAATATTGTTGGGTTTTTTTTTTATTGTTAAAAGAACGTTTTATGACGGGTTTGTGAGAGTGTTTGTTTTTTGTTGTTAACTAAAGGTGGTGATTAGGGTTAACTTTATTTCTTCTAATCTTTAGCTTCTAACAAGACTGCGGTCTATGTATTTATCTTCTTAATCCAATCATATCTGTTTGAACATTAGGGTCTTGCAACTGTTTCATTTAGTTTAATATTTTAAGAACATTTGTTTAATATTATTTTGTTTAAAATGAATAAAATATTGTCATTTTACTTTTTTTTTTTTAGATCCTTAAAATATAATGCTTATATTGCAATAAATGACTTTGTACTTTGGATTTTATTGTCATTAAGAAAAAAAAAATATGGGTGCGTTTGAAATCAGGCATAGGTTATGTATAGGCCTGACAAAACTTCAGAGAACAATACATGTTTCGGGGAAAAGGCTTACTAAGCGAACAAACAGAAAGAAAAAAAAAGAAAAGAAAAAAGAAAACTTAGATGCAGTGTTATCAAAGCCAGAAAGAGCGTCAGGGTGAAGAGACTTGAAGAGAGTAGTATCAAGGTTATATAGCTATGGGGAAAGTAGTTGTGGCGAATCTTTAACATGTATGTTAGAATAAAACATTCATCCTTTGTGGTGCCAGGGTCCCATATTCTTGAACAAGCCTAACCTCCAGACTGAATCTATTTTTCTGTGCAGGAGACCATGACCGGTTACAGGAAGGCCATTCTCCACCATGCGGTCGTGATAATATGCAATCGATCGTAAATGCTCCGAAATAAGACATGTACCAGTATTAGGCGGAGCAGCGCTTTTACACAATCTTGTAGTTGTAGACAACATTGCGGCTTGCGCAAAGAAAGCGGTCTCTTATCTCGGACGTCCCCTTAGGAAAGACAATGTGGTCAGTCTGAGTAAGAAAAGGGTCAAGTTTTGTAGTGACGAAGGCTGCATGAGTTAGAACCAAAATGGGAGGGTGGAATAGCAGCTGTGCACAAGCAGGTTGTGCAGATTGTTGTCTCTCCTAAATACAATGAGGGGTTGGGCTGAGAAGAAGAAGTGAGTTTCGGGGTCTGCGAGGAGGATGGCGCGGTTTTCAAGAATATATTTGTTTTGAAATGGTAAGAGAGAGCAAGTTTGCTCCTGCCACTGTTGTGACTAATTAGTTATTCAATGGCGTCGGCATGAGTGCACCTTTTTAACTCGTTGAAGCGCAGATTCCAGTATGGTTTCAGGGTATGACTTTGGCTAAAATTTCAACCATTTCCAGAGCCTTTTCCAAAAGTCCTCCCGAGAAAGGCAGAGTCGACAGAGGCGAAGAATTTGCAAAAAGTGAATAGAATCTTCACAAGATCTAAGATGTGAAAAGTAAATTGCCATGGCTGTCGGAAGGTTTACAGTAGGCTGAGGTGTAAGGACGCTGACTTTCTGAAGTGTGACAGTCTAGGAAGTTTACGGTCAATTCAGAAATGTGAGATATCAATTTATAGAAGGTGGAAGTAACCAAGACAATTCATGAAAATGCACCTGAGTCATTCCAACGCCATCATATGTAAACCGCTTGTAGAACTCAGGGTGGCGACCAGTGTACTGTTGTTCAACGTTTTTTTTTTTTTGCAAAATGACCCATGAATGAAAATGGGTTCCATTTTATTTTTAGTACCCAGTGTAGTGACCACACTGTTAATATCCTTTTTGCGTATCTTACGCTAAACCTGCAGGATAAATTTTAAGCCCAAAACCTTCCGATTCAACGCTTTCAATTGTGTGTGGTTATTAGTGTGTTTAAATAATCTATTTTCTCCTTTTTAGATAATTGGAATAAATAAGTGTTTTTAAAAATCATCTGTACAACCCATTTTATGAACACTTTTTAAAGAGTACAATTTTTAAATTTAATTGTTATCTCTTTGGCCTTGTTGGGTTGTAGTTGTAACTATTACAAGTTGTGAGTTCTCAAACTTCAAAGGGAAAAAAAAATTAATTTCACTTTTATTAGAAAATTTGGAAAGAAAATTGTTAACAGTAAAAAAAAATGTGGGCACACACACAAAAAGCAATAACTTAAAAGGCAACTGTGCCAATTTAATGACATTTTGGAATATTTATTGTCTCCAGATATACAGGTGTCTGCCAAATTTTAGCTCAGTCAATTAATGCAATATTTGAGATAAAAGCACAAACACCCAGAATGTGCCAGCTAAATAAAATTATGTTTTAAAAAACGACAAACAAAACTGTTAAGATTTTCTAATGGTAATTTATTAAATCATTCATTGAATAAAAAAACAACAGGAATAATAGAGCTATAAATACTTCCATTAAAATTTAATGGAGTAAAAAAATGACACATTTTCTTGACATGGATTAGAGGTCTTCCACTATTTTAAAATTGGTCATATGTACAATCTATTACAACCCTCTAAAGCTACGGGCCATGTGCATGTAAGTCTGTACACGTGTATGTCCATCTGTCCTAGTGCATGTCCATCTGTCCAGGTGTATGTCAATCTGTCCAGGTGTATGTCAATCTGTCCAGGTGTATGTCAATCTGTCCAAGTGTATGTCAATCTGTCCAGGTGTATGTCAATCTGTCCATATGTATGTCAATCTGTCCAGGTGTATGTCCATCTGTCCTAGTGTATGTCCAATTGTCCTAGTGTATGTCAATCTGTCCATGTGTATGTCAATCTGTACATGTGTATGTCAACCTGTCCTAGTGTATGTCCAATTGTCCATGTGTATGTCAATCTGTACATGTGTATGGCAATCTGTCCATGTGTATGTCAACCTGTCCTAGTGTATGTCCATCTGTCCTAGTGTATGTCAACCTGTCCATAAAAGGGTCAACCTGTCCAGGTGTATGTCAATCTGTCCATGTGTATGTCAATCGGTCCATATATACATGTCAATCAGTCCTTGTGTATGTCTATCTGCCTGTAGCCCTGAATGTCAGTGACCCAAAATTAACTCTTGGAGGGCGAAAGAAAGGGAAATAAAATTATACATTTCTCGCTCTACTCACTGGACATGAAAGTACGAGGCCAACGATGTGCAGTGGTTGATAACATGAGAACACTTCTAAAATAATTTAATGACATGAGATGAAGAATATCCTAACAATAATCAACCACATTTATACTTATACAAGTCATGACATTTCTTGCATGCCATTGAAATATTTCCAACTTGATGAAATGTTATCCTGGTTTGAGGCCAATTCTTAATATAATGACATGTCTACCATACTTATGCCCCACATTGTTGTATTAGTGATACTGAGGTGTTGCAAGCCAGAACCAGGAATTCACAGACTGTGATGTACAGCAAAATCTCTGAGACAAGACATTCTTACACTGGGTTAACATTTGGAATTTCAGCAAAAACAACAACAGGTCATGCATGTGTTTTAATCTAAACTGCAACCACAAACAAAGGGGAGTAAATCTGTTTTGTTTGGGGGAAGTATCCACTCATACTTTTTTCAAATTGAAGTAATCTTTCTTTTCTTCTTGTGACCAAGGCAATAGTCATAATACACCTCATATGACCAAAACACATGTGACAACCCCTCATATGACCAAAACACATGTGACAACCCCTCATATGACCAAAACACATGTGACAACCCCTCAAATGACCAAAACACATGAAACAACCCCTCATATGACCAAAACACATGTGACAACCCCTCATATGACCAAAACACGTGTCACATGAATGACCAAAAACATGTGACAACCCCTCTTATGACCAAAAATCATGTGACAACCCCTCTTATGACCAAAACACATGTGACAACCCCTCATATGACCAAAACACGTGTCACAACCCCTCATATGACCTATACACATGAGACAACCCCTCATATGACCAAAACACGTGTCACAATCCCTCATATGACCAAAACACATGTGACACCCCCTCATATGACCAAAACACATGTGACAACCCCTCATATGACCAAAACACATGTGACACCCCTCATATGACCAAAACACATGTAACCCCCTCATATGACCAAAACACGTCACAACCCCTCATATGACCAAAAAAAAAACAAATATATGACACCTCTTATGCACCATATTTACATGAAGCACAGTTCGTTGTACACAAATATTTCAGACCATTATGATTGGCTGAGTATTTTTTTAAGTCCAGGGGACCTCACTAGAGTGTCAGTGTTGATGTGTGTAGGATGCTATTGGAATACTGAACTGAACCCATTATTAATGTCATCAAAAAGAGGAACTTCCAAAAGTTTTATCATAGGTTAAAATACTGAATTTTATGACAACAGGGCATCAATCAATGAATGAAGAAATTCCAGCTAAGACTTAATTACAAAGCCGGAGTATGAGGGACACTGAAACTTGTGGAATCTTCATACACAGTCAGTGATGCCTACTGCATCGACATATTTAAAATTTTCAAGAAAAATTAAATTTACCTTAATTTACTAACGCTGAAATTGTTGCTAAAATTTAATCCCACATATTTCCAAACACACATTCAAGGTATGATAACTAATGATATTGTGACTTTTCAACCCACATATTTTCAAACATACATTCAAGGTATGATAACTAATGATATTGTGACTTTTCAACCCACATATTTTCAAACATACATTCAAGGGATGATGACTACAATAATGTTATTGTGCGTGTTTTACCAAGTCCAGCTCTAAAAACATAATCAGAAATAAACACGATAGAGCCATGTTCAGCTGGTTAAATGACTTTAACAAAGTCTAAATATTGTAACCTGAGGACTAAAAAAAAAAGAGGGTGTGGCCAGGGGGCTTAACTCAACAACTCGGTCAGGAAAAGAAGACTACAGGAGTCTGCAACTCTTATAGGGCTACCCTTACCAACAAAATGATGTACAATTTCTTATCCCACAGCTGACAATATGATAGTAATTCTTACGGTATTAAAATACCCCTACCATCAGGGTCAACACATAAAGAATTTAGATCCCCTTCACTTTGTTCAACAATCACTATACTTAAATATCTCCAATACCCCCCCCCCCAACCAAAAAAACATGATAAAATAAACAATTACAGGTGAATTTAAAAAAACAAAACAACTCGTAATAAGAAGAGCTCAAAGAAATATTTGGCCTGCACCAAGATTGCGACTCATTGTTTAGAAATGAGCAATTCTTCCAATCTTTTGTGTCCATTCAAACAAAAGTGATGCCTAGAAATGAGATGAACAGTTTTATCTTGATTGTTAAATCTGTCCTAATTGTGTCATTGTGACCCCTGGCCATGGAGCAGGTGACCGGGCGAAGGTGTTCCCACTACATGTCAGGTTGTATAATGTGGACGTGTCGACCCCATATTTACAATAACCAGGAGGGAAAGCGCAGAAGTACGTACAAGAGTTATTGCACATTTGAGAGATAAAAGGGAGGCAATAGTCAAAGAGATCATCCGCCCCTCGGGTCATGGACACTGGCAGGTTTATTTACAGGTCAACTGAATGTTGACAGGTATCAGGATAAAAATAGACTTGAGGTCATCATCATAGTGGACAGTAAAATGACTAGTGGCATACAGCAGACATTTGTCACAAACACAGAAATCTTACAAATTAAAAGCAGAGTAGAACCAAGCGATGTGCCTACTCAATATCTTATACCAACATAGAGAACAAAACAACACAAAAAATCTCTAATTTTATCTTTCATGAATCTTTCAGACAGTTAAGAAGATTTAAAAAAAATGTTTTTCAACCCATGAAGATCAATAAAAAATATTCCACTAGTCTATACTCAGAGAAATGAGCTTAGAATAAATAAACCATATCAACAAAGTAAACATTATTTAACTTGAAATAAATTATACACAACAAAGCTGTTCAGCTGTCAAAAATACTGGCAACCAGGAGGAAGCAGATTATTTCATCTAAACCTCCAATTTAAAACATTTTTGTTAATGGCGTTTGTGTTTGTACTTTGAAAATATTCTTTTAGACAAACAAAAATAAAATCAGCAACTTTATCATCATCTGAAAAATGGTTTGACATTGAGCTATAATGACAGACCTCAAACATCTCAGCGGGGAGTGAGTTCAGTTGGTTCAAACACAATCATGTCTAAACGGGTCAAATCTTACGTCTGTGCACCAAGGGGATAGCAGATGTCAGTAGTCAGTAACTAGCTAGATGTTCAAATATTTCTTCCAATGCCTGTTGTCGGTAGATCAAGAAACGCCAGTCACAAAACTCTCTACCATTCTTGACAATTACTTTGGCCAGGTTAGCAACGTTCTGCCCCATCAAAGAACGACTTAGCATGACTCAGTAGAAACTATATCAGCCAGGGTAAGATCATTAGATAATAGGGTTTTAAGACAATGGAGAAACAGATATTTTGAACATAGAAGTAATGGTACTAAGTCTGACATAAATTTTTAAATACTTTTGATCTGCATACATTAACATAATAATGTTAGACATGTGAACAACATACAACCAGGCACGTTAAACATTCATCGACAAACAACAAGTGTTATGGTTAACATTTAATTTACATACAGCCAGAGCCATTTTTAACATATTTTATTTTAAAAAAACAATAAACAGCCATAGCTATGATACACATGTAAACCACACATAGCAATTGTTGAGTTGAACAAATATTGCAGTATTAGGCTTGAGTACATCTATTTTAGCCACTGGTGTGCCATCCCATCTTTCAGTACCATGCTTCACGTCAGAGAGCCAAACTTTCCAACCAATCCCTTCCTCATGACACTTAAGCCTGATGAAACGTGTTCCTACTGAGATCTACTGCTACAACTAGAGGCGGCCAGGTAACGGGGGAGGTAAGGGAGGCTTCACTAGATAACACAAAACACTCGTCATCTCTACCCTCTACCGTCCCAGGTAATAAGTCTCTGAGCTCAGCACCAATCACAATCATGCTTGCTGGGTTAAAACTAATTCCATGTCTCGAGTCCTGATGAAGTTGTCAATAAATACTGCAATGGCAAGTCCTCCTCTATCACCGGCGGGGAAAGTTTTGTCCTTGTGATGTGCACATGACGCTGTTTGAACCTGAAGACAATTACTGAGTTACAGCTCAGAACAGCGCCATGGAGGACAAATCTTGTGAAAATGTACAATAAAAAATAAATAACTTAACAACCCCCAAAAGCCATCATCAACTCCAAGGCCAGGTGAAAAAGTTCCATATGGACTGAGTGATGAACTCGATAGATGAATAGTTCTGGTAGATGAGCCAGGCCAGCACTGTGGCAATGATGGATAGCACCAACCGGGACCTGGAGATGGAAAGTAACAGGTCAACTATTTACAGGTTTGACAATCTTTCTTAACATCTGACTTCTATCTCTGCAATAATGTGGCAATATGGATTTGCTGTGTGTTGTACATTATGCGTGTTGTACATTATGCGTGTTGTAGATGTAATATATTGGCTTCTGAGAAGTCAGTTGCCTTTAAAATGGGTGAGTAATTTAAATGTTAGTGTCAATGCATAAGTCAACTGTCTTTGATGGCTGTTCAAGTGGAGAAGAACACTTGTCCATGGTTGGGACATACTCCCAAGGGGAGACAAACTAGTTAACACAAAATAAAAAGATGCATGTTATAACTATAATCATAATAACAAATCAATTCTTCTTCCTTCTCATCAATCAATAATTTCACTAAATTTTTAAGCAGAAATAGAAAATTGTCACTGTCCAATAGTACATTATTTGTTACTTAAAACTCTAACCAATTCAGCAGGTCCTAACAGATGTTAAATGTACATGACCTTTATTATAAACTGTACAGTTTACATAAACAGGATACTTCTAACCAACTTTGTCTTTTAGATTTACGGTCCCTTCTTCTTGTCAGTCAATGTTAACATCTATCTCCAGAGTCAGGCAAAAGTCCATAAAAATCTAAAATTTATGCAGTATTAAAATGATGAGCCAAGAAAGGGAAGCAAAGAATAGTTTCAGGAAAGAGAACTATAAAAGTCATCAGCAAAGGGAGACGATTGGTGCAGAGGCAGTGCAGGGAGACAACTCACGTGGAGTGAACAAAGGGTGATAAAAAGTTGGCGGCCGTGCTGACCAGCACCAAAATGACCGCCAGGATGGCCAGGACGACGTTGATGAGCTTGGAAATGATTGTCCTAAAGGTGGCGTTCTCCACCATCTCCATGGACAGGATCTGTTGCTGTTGTTGTTGCTGCTCCAGGCGGGAGATCTGAAACAGAAATACAAACCAGGTCAAGGTAAACAATCAGATTATTTTCTTCAGCCACTCAAAGTGGTGACAAAAACTTAAACAGTATTAGATATGGGGGCAATATCTCAACAGTAAATAATCATGTCAAAATGATAATGTTTGCATTGAAGATCAAAGATGAGAAGAAAAGAACTTTGGCAAATCTGAAAAAACTGATAGGAGGAGCTTCAAACTGTATAACATTAACGAATGGTATTCAAATTGGCTGGAGCCCTGTTTTCATATGTGAGAGGAAAAGCTAAGTCTGTCTAACAGTAATGAATCATATTAAAATTGGCTGGAGAAGAGTGACCATTGAGAGGAGAGTGGCCCAATGAGAGAGGATTGACCATTGAGAGGAGAGTGGCCCAATGAGAGAGGATTGACCATTGAGAGGAGAGTGGCCCAATGAGAGAAGAGTGCCCCAATGAGAGAAGAGTGACCATTTAGAGAAGAGTGACCAATGAGAGGAGAGTGACCCAATGAGAGAAGAGTGACCAATGAGAGGAGAGTGGCCCAATGAGAGAAGAGTGGCCATTTAGAGAAGAGTGACCAATGAGAGGAGAGTGACCCATGAGAGAAGAGTGACCCATGAGAGAAGAGTGACCAATGAGAGGAGAGTGGCCCAATGAGAGAAGAGTGACCAATGAGAGGAGAGTGGCCCAATGAGAGAAGAGTGACCATTTAGAGAAGAGTGACCAATGAGAGGAGAGTGACCCAATGAGGGAAGAGTGACCAATGAGAGGAGAGTGACCCAATGAGGGAAGAGTGACCAATGAGAGGAGAGTGCCCAATGAGAGAAGAGTTACCAATGAGAGGAGAGTGACCAATGAGAGAAGAGTGACCAATGAGAGGAGAGTGGCCCAATGAGAGGAGAGTGGCCCAATGAGAGAAGAGTGACCAATGAGAGGAGAGTGGCCCAATGAGAGAAGAGTGGCCCAATGACAGAAGAGTGGCCCAATGAGAGAAGAGTGGCCCAATGACAGAAGAGTGGCTCAAAGACAGAAGAGTGACCATTTAGAGTAGAGTGACCAATGAGAGGAGCGTGGCCAATAAGAGGAGTGTGGTCAATGAGAGAAGAGTGGCCAAAGAAAGGAGAGTGGCCAATGAATGAGAGGAGGGTGGCCAAGGCAGATTCACAGTAACATCATAGAATAAACAAAAGTATGTACAAACAGAAAAACACCAAATTGACATTATATGTTAATGAAATTCAATTTTTCCTCACTCTAGTTGAAGCGTTATCCACCAGATCCGAGAGGTCGGTTGTCCTCTCATCCAGTCGGTACTCAATCTTCTCCTCCATGGAGGTCAGGTCTTGTTTCAAGTTGAGCATCTCGTGTTGATGGAGTTCTGTGAGGTCATTGAGCTGCTCCTCCAGGTGCTCGACTTTGTACTTCTCATCCTCAAGCTGGGACCTCAGCAGTGTCACCTCCTGCTGCATCTGGATCTGAGGATAAACAAGCAAGTCATGTGACTCAGATCTGAGGATAAACCAGGAAGTCATGTGACTCAGATCTGAGGATAAACAAGCAAGTCATGTGACTCAGATCTGAGGATAAACAAGCAAGTCATGTGACTCAGATCTGAGGACAATCAAGGATGTCCTGTGACTCAGATGAGGACAAACAAGAAAGTCCTTAAGTGACTCAGATCTGAGGACAAACAATGAAGTCATGTGATTCAGATCTGAGGACAAACAAGGATGTCCTATGACTCAGATGAGGACAAACAAGGAAGTCCTGTGACTCGGATTGAGGACAAACAAGGAAGTCCTGTGAATCAGATCTTAGGACAAACAAGGAAGTCCTATGACTCGGATTGAGGACAAACAAGGAAGTCCTGTGACTCGGATTGAGGACAAACAAGGAAGTCCTATGACTCGGATTGAGGACAAACAAGGAAGTCCTATGACTCGGATTGAGGACAAACAAGGAAGTCCTGTGACTCGGATTGAGGACAAACAAGGAAGTCCTGTGAATCAGATCTTAGGACAAACAAGGAAGTCATGTGACTCAGATCTTAGGACAAACAAGGAAGTCCTGTGAATCAGATCTTAGGACAAACAAGGAAGTCATGTGACTCAGATTTAAAGACCAACAAGGAAATCATATGACTTAGATCTGAGGACAATCAAGGAAGTCATGTGACTAAGATCTGAAGAAACAAGGAAGACATAAGACTTAAATCTCAGGACAAACAAGGAAGTTATGTGTCTTAGATGTAAGAACATACAAGGAGGTCATATGACTTAGATCTGAAGACAAACAAACAAGGAATTCATGTGACCTTAAATCTGTTGACAAACAAAAAAGTCATATGACTTAGATCTGAGGACAAACAAACAAGGAAGTTATGTGACTCAGTTCTCCTCACAGTGGTAGGCTGCACCCTCTGGAGCCTGTTGGTTCATTAGTTGGCTCACATCATTAGTGACAGACAAGCCAGGTTCTCCTAGAACCAGATGACAAACCACCACATAAAATAACATGCCAGTTGTTTGAGCACTATTCTGGGTACAGTAAGTGCTGTAGCAGCTGAACCTAGTTGGATAGGGTAGAAACCACCTTCCCATAATGTTATTAATAGGCCATGGTGTAGTTAGATCATTTAACAACTGTCCTAAACAATATTTTTTTAATGAAAAAGATCAATTAAGATCAATTTTTTAAAATTAATTCATTTTAAATTGTTCTGCTTACATATTCATTAAAAAGGTAAATTATAACCACTGCGAACTGCAAAAGCAATTTTTTTCAATGCAATTAGAAAAACTAATTGCAATATCTTATTAAAATGTACAGTTATCTCCTATTGAATTTTCACATGACAAGCTCGTTAGTCAATAACTCCAGGTTTTAAAAATAAAATATTGAAATATTTTCAGGTCAGTTATAAATCTAATGTCCATGTTAGATCACCTATTGTCTGTGCACTCACCTTAATATTTCTCTATAGATCAAATATCTATGTTAGATTAACTATTGTCTGTGCACTCACCTTATATTTCTCTATAGATCAAATATCTATGTTAGATTAACTCTAAATTTACCAAAGCCCGGTTATCCGCGGTTTTCCGTTTTTTTTTTTCAAAGAGCAGTAATGCGCGACTCGATAGAACTCTCTTTAGAGACGAAATTACAGAAAATAAAACCTCTTCAGTGCATGAAAAACTGTGTTTTCGACTTCCGGCAATGGTGGCTGTTTACCTTGCTAGTGTTATCGATCGATTCGCGAAGTTTTTTGGAAGTTTTTACGTTTTTTTTTCGAAGATGCGATTTTGCTATACTTTATTACTACAATAATAGTACTAAACTACAGGTAAAAAAATAGTTTAAAACTCAAAATGGTCTTTCGGATACATAATATAACCATTCTTATTCTAAAAGATGACGTCAGTATGACAATAATAATATAAATGGAATTTACGCAATTTTTTAAAATTTCATAACCAGTTGATCTGAGGTGGAAGTTTTCCGAAAAACTTATGGCACATTAAGAGTTAACTATTGTCTGTGAACTCACATTATATTTCTCTATAGATCAAATATCTATGTTAGATTAACTGTTGTCTGCACACTCACCTTGTATTCCTCAAACTCTTCAGCCAGACGCAGTAAAATGTCGTTGACCTTCCTGGAAGTGTCCCTGACCTCACTGATTTCCTCGTGCAGCGGCTCAAGGTTGGACGCGGTCACCGGCACCAGATGGGAGGCTCCCTGCGAGTTGTGGTGGGGGGAGACATGAGTGGGATTGAGCCCTGACCCGGACGTCACGCTGGACGTTTCGTCGTCGCTGGTGTACTTAAAGCTGGGAGACATTGAGACCAATGTTGACATGGCACTAGGATGACATTCGAATGATAAAAAAATCTGTGATGGCGCCATGTCAGTATACAAAATTTGACTTTGACAGACACGTCATGCAGCACATGACATTGAAAGACACATGTATAGTTGACATCATCATGTCATTATACAAAATTTGACGGACACATCATGCAGCACATGACATTGAAAGACACATGTATAGTTGACATCATCATGTCATTATACAAAATTAAACAGACACGTCATGCAGCACATGACATTGAAAGACACATGTATAGTTGACATCATCATGTCATTATACAAAATTTGACGGACACGCCATGCAGCACATGACATTGAAAGACACATGTATAGTTGACATCATCATGTCATACAAAATTTGACACATTTATAGTTGACATCATCATGTCATTATACAGAATTTGACAGACACCTCATGCAGCACATGATAATGAAATACACATTTATAATTGACATCACCCGGTGTAAATTCCAAAAAAACAAATTTAAACCTCTAGCATTGTTACAGAACTAAATAAAAATTTAACCCAGAGCTGGATACTAAGTCCACATGGATATAAGACAGCCATGGTTAAGTTATCATCCGTGAATTTCATGGATCAATGAAATGAGGCCCTTTATTCCATAAATGACACTTTCAATAAAAGCCATGATAGTTCCTATCACCTATTGATAAAAGCCATGTATGAAAGCCAGAGAGGGAAGCCACAACTCAAATTTAAATAAGCCATCCTAGAGACACAACTCAAACCCAGATAGTCACTTATTAAGGTTGTGTAGAAAGGCCACACACATATCTAACCCATTCATTATCACTGTTTTCCCTTACAAACGCCTACACCTATATCTGACATGCATGCTCAAGTTATGACCTACCTGGCAGGTAATGTGCCACCAGCTTTGCCATCGTTGTTTCCTTCAGCCGCCACAGGGTCATCTAGTTCTTGAAAGGGGAAAATTCATACAAGAGATAGATTTTAAAAAAAAACAGTATAAGATATTTCTTTTTTTCTTCTGTCTTCTCATTTTGAAAAATTTAATTCCTTCACACTTGGAAAGTGTAAAATTTGATAGCTCAGGTTGATATGTCAATATGAAATAAATCAGATGTTTGCAGTTGTAGGTAACTTACTAAAACAACTTTTCACTGCATGTCCCCAAAATGAATTATTTAAAAATCATACATATATTTCTCTGATTGGTCAGGGCTAGTTCTTCAAAGTGATGTTTGATATTACAAGGACAAGATTTTGGTTAATGTCAAGTTTAAAATTATTGGAAATAAATGTAAATCAACCAGATAAAGCTTACCAGGAAAAAAAACCATAAAAACATTACAATAGTAAAATGATGAATATTCATGATGTAACATACTCAGTAAATAATAATTTTAAAAAAGACATAACAGTGTAATAACAGATTTTTTAAAACAATTAACTAATTATAACTGAGATAATAGAAAGTTAGCTAAGAAATGAATAGTAAACAATTAACAGATTATTATTGAAATAATAGGAAGTGTTAGCTAAGAAATGAATAGTTAACAATCAACAGATCATTATTGAGATAATAGGAAGTGTTAGCTAAGAAATGAATGGGAAGCCTCTAACTAAACTGCTGCATGTTAGAAGTTAATATCAGTGTGTTAAAAAAATGATATTAGAGTGTGGAACATATAAATAAAAAGATATTTGATCTTTTATGATGAAATTGGGATTTATTTTAAAATGTTAGGAAGAGATTACAATTTCGATACTATTGAACACTTGGTGGAGTTGGCGGTAAGTTATGTGTTAGGTGCTTTTAAAAATAAAATTATTTAAATGTTAAATTATAATAAGCAGAAAATTACAGTGGGACACTTTCAATAGCTTAACAAGGAAAGATATTTAAAAAATGAAGGGAAAGAAACATTAAGTAAACTATTTGAAAATACAATATTTAACTCATAATTTAAAAAAAATTAATTAAGTCTGTAATTGGATAAGGAATAAACTTAAAAGATAAATGTTTCCCTAAGACAGCAGAAGCCTGTTATTAAAGCAACACAGTTCCTCTGAGGTGGAGGTGATTTCTTTTGGGTGAGTTTAGGATATATACACATGTCTAATAAAAAAGGGGAGGTAAGAAATTGTCAAAGGCCACAGAGTGACAATACATACCTACATAAAACTTACTTAGCTGGGCTATATTGTCAGCACTGCCAAATTTATTCTTGATCAAGTGGGCAAACTCTTTAGGCTTGGACACAATGGTGCTGCCAATAGAAAAGGTCAGAGGTCAGGGACTATGTGTAACTACTTGTAACATAGAGATGCCATGAAAGTCAGGAGTAAAGGTGTGGACTTTAACAGTAAATAAATGTACTTTTCTGGATTTATTTTACTGCAATTGATAAGTTAATGTCCCCACAATGAGTAGTGATCAGTGTTTTCTTTGCTACAACGACACATGATTTGATACTTGATGCTACAAGGAAACATGATTTTGATACTTGATGCTACAACAAAACATGTTTTTGATACTTGATGCTACAATGACGCATGTTTTTGATACTTGATGCTACAACAAAACATATTTTTGATACTTGATGCTACAACAAAACATATTTTTGATACTTGATGCTAAAACAAAACATGTTTTTGATACTTGATGCGACAAGGAAACAAAACATTGCAGTGGGTTTAGATTAGGATAATTGTTTGACAAAGGTCTTCAAAAGGCTTTAGGATACAGTGACAGAAAAACAACAAAAAGTATGTCTTGGCTGAACCCACAGGATTTCCTAACAATGACAGTGCAGCTATGGAATAGTCTCTTACAGCAGGTTGCCATTATCAGGCTATGGCGCAGACATGTGCTGTGATAGGTTCTAAATGTTTTAAAATTTTGAAACAGTTAAATTTAAGCAGTTTAAAAAAAAAATCTTGATGGATGGCCAAATTAAAAAGGTCAGCTACAAGAGGATGAGAATTTAAAATTTAAAAAAAAACAAGTGTGTTATTGCAGCATACGATTCATGGATGACATATCTGACAGCTGAGCACAGCTCTAGTGTAT
Source organism: Radix auricularia (assembly GCA_002072015.1). Classification (NCBI taxonomy): domain Eukaryota; kingdom Metazoa; phylum Mollusca; class Gastropoda; family Lymnaeidae; genus Radix; species Radix auricularia. The sequence goes on along the minus strand of MUZC01000170.1, from coordinate 605,629 downwards.
AATGAAGACAAATCATTTCTCGGCCCACAAGCAAAGCATTACAATAAGATGTATTTCCTTATACACCATGCCATGAAATTTTAATGGGCGCCATCTTTTGGAAACAAAATTTTGAGTACAACACATAAATACATTGGTCATAGGTCCATATATATAATAGGATAACATAAAACGGAGGCCATCTTTTGGTAACAAAATTTGGTGGTAATCCAAAATTTTTAAATGTTATAATAGTTTAACTGAGTAATTTTTCAATGGATCAACTGACATCACAGCAAAGCATCAGGATCTGTGTTAGCATGTCGCCACCGATTAAATTAATTTATTTACACATTGATCTAGATCCAATGGATGTTAAGAAAGATATTGATGAAATAGGCCACTAGTGAGAATGGCCAGTACAAAGATAACCATTTCACAAAGTTTATCCGCATTTAAATAAATCATGTAACTAGAGTTGAATACAATGCTAGTCAATAAAAGTAATAAAGATAATGTACACATAAATTAATCATTTAAAAAATGTCTATTTAAAATTGATCACAAATATTAACTGCAGCAAAGCATTTATTTTGCATTATCACAAAATCAAATTAAGATTGCCGAGCAATGACATGTCAATGCAATTTTTTTTTTTTGAGCTTACCATCATTGACTTGAGATTTTAAGTTTTGAGCCACAACAAAAGCATGAGAGTAACCAGCTAATTGCCTCATGCATTACAGACATGTATAATATTTGCAGATGATAATGTTCATGCATTGCCCTGACACAGCCTAGTTGTGTATAGCACTATAAACCTTAGGAGACCTCCCTGAGCATGCCTAGTCCATCTCACCCCAGGTGTATTTCATCAGACCAAAAGTGGAGACTAAGGCATGCAATGGCTTTATGTACAATTTAATTTTACATCTTGCCCTGTAACTTTTTATATATTGTTACATACATGTGTAACTATTTTATATTTTTGACAAATATGTGGTGTGAAAATAATATGCCACATACTTGGTGTGTAAATTTTATGTATTATGTCACATAATAAATGTGTAATTCTTAAACAAACATACAACCTGACCTTCACATGCAATGTCTTTATGTATTATGTTACATTCCAGTTTCGTAACTTTTTATGTGCTTCTTTAAATCTTAGGAGTCACACTTTAAAATAAGCTATGGACACCAGCCTACACATGCAATGACTTTCCCCTCTGTTGCATAGCATGACAAATATAACTGTTGGAGACCATCATTAGCATGCAATGTGTCGGCACATCAAGTGTACGTAAAGCACAAGACCAAGTCCTGCCGATCTATATACTGATACAAGTAAAGGGCACTCACTCTTTGGCTCCTATAACACCTTCAACCACATCCCTGCCAAATTAAAATGGTCAGTCAATAACTATCCCATTAGAATGGTCATTTTATGACTCAACAATGATAACATGTTCATAACTAAAGACATTGTTATGAAATCCCAACAAATGACCGTTAAATGGTGGCAACATTATTTTTCTACAGTAGCTTGTACCAACTTAATAAAAGGCAAACTTTCAAGTAGAATAACTTAGTATTAGAAATGGGGTTATTTGAATCTTATGTTTCCTAAAAATACTTAAGTCAAATTCAAAACAACGCCAGCTTAAAATGAACACCTGGACACTAAATCACCCAGATTTTCTGAGCTATTCAGTTCAAAGCTGAAGTAAAAGGATGAGTGCCATTAGTTACACAATGCACAAGAACATGTTTAAATACTGTGTCTGTGCTGTACATTATTGAAACATCACCATAGTCTGACTTCACGAGTTGATGAGAGACTGTCGAATATAATACACCATTGGAAAATAACTTCTGTCAGCTGGTTTTAGATGTTCAACTAACAACCCATCAAAAATGAGAAAATAATTTATGAGAAAATGGTCTGACTGGAACAGGGTTAGTCAGTACACATGAAACTCTCAGCACAAAACAACTTGATTTAAAACAACAATGTACCTTGTGTGTTTTGGCCCTACCTTATTTTTAAATCTTGGGAATCCAACCAGTATCTACAAAGTTGATAGCCAGCACATGATACCTCACAACTAATATCTCACACAAGACAATTGGCCAGAGATTAGATTTAACCCATTCATCTCAGAAATCTAACAAGCACAAGCTTTGTGGATGGAGCTAAGCACACAGTCAAGATTTAATTTTTTCCTTTACTTTAGAGTGTTGAATATATTGGGCATATCAAAGGTTTTCGTATACCTTAAAGTTGATGAACAACAAGCTTTGTGGATGGAGCTAAGCACACAGTTAAGATTTAATTTTTTGTCCTTTACTTTAGTGTGTTGAATATATTGGGCATAATCAAAAGTTTTCGTATACCTTAAAGTTGATGAACAATTTCTGCTTTGTGCAAATAAAATAAAATTTTAAAAAAAGGTAATTGATTCTCTTCAGGAAGAAACAAACTAACATACCCAACATTGTAGAGTCAAAATAGCAACTCTTCAATATCAAAAAATATTAAACAAGAAAAAATGTAATAATTTGAAATGTTCAGGAACATGAGACTCACTGCTTGCCTCCAAGAACACCAAACTTCCTGAAAAGGCGACCGATAAAGACAAGTGTAAACTAACACAAAGGGACTGTTACAATAACAAGGGCCTGTTTTCTCTGACACAGAACAGGTTTAAAAGAAAGTTTTAAAAAGCACTGCCCTAACTTTGGAATCACAGTTTTCAGGCCAACACTTCCTATACACCCTAAGTATTTAATTTTGTTGCAAATCCTATCTCAAAGGAACAAAGATAATAACACAGAGACATGTTTTATCTACAGAATGTATAATTTAATACCTTTGTTTTGAAAAAAAAAATTGATGTATCTAATTATTCTTTTCCCTGCTGATAAACAAGGTAGAAAACAGCTGCTTTAACAAACAGCTGCTTTAACGTACTTCTCTAATAATTTCATGATTTAATTAAGAAGGTATCCAATTTAAAATTAGATATAGTCCCTGGTCTCCACAAAAGCAAAAAAAAATTAACTTTTTAAAATGAAGGTTGGCATGGAAACCTAACTGGTGAAAAAAAACTCATTTTATTTGTTGACTTAATTATCAAATAAGATTAATTTTATATTTCAAGCAAAGAAAAACGACAATAAAAATAAAAACTGACTACGTCTAGATTGCTATTTGAACTGTTGTCACATATTTTGTTTCAGAATCTTTTTGTTTTTGTTCTCTATACATGTCATTATTTCTATCTAATGTCCTCTCCCATTCTCATGGATATCCTGTTATACATCAGTCATTTTATTTTAAATTTATATTATTCTTTACTTTATTCTATGAGCGTTAGAAAGAATTGGCTCAGTTATTATTTTTTTGGCCGTTTTTTTGTAGAATGTTGTTGTCTTATATTCACATCACTAAAGTCTAAAATCTAGGAAATCTAATACTTTCTAAAAGAGATTACTTGTTTAGAACAAACTGCAAAGAAGAGATGCAGAACTTGGATTTCAACCAAAAAACAAAAAAAATTGGAACAAAATTTTCAATTGAATTATTTCTAATGTTTTGTTGGCAATGATTTCTTATTTTTCTTGTAAAAGTTTAAGTGAAATATGAGAACATCTGGCATAGAGCTAAATATTAAAAGATAATTTGAATTTTTGTTTTAAGTCAAAAATATTTCTTTAAAATATATCATATTTGCATGTTTGTTATTTATTTAATTAAAACAAAAATATAGTGAAATTATTTTTAAAAAATTTTTATTTAAATGAAAAAACTCAATCAGTTTTATGGAAAGAATCACATCTTAAGAAATATTTTTGATAAGAAAAAGTAAAATCTTGTTTCAAATGTGAATTTGTTCAAAAAACAGATCAACATGTCCAACCAAACAATTTCAAGTGTTCAATCAAAACAATTTCAACTTTTCAACCAAAAACGAGGACAACAAGAATGAGTTTCTGGAACAGTCCAACAATATACAACCTCCAGCTCAGCAGACGTATGGGAGCGTTCAGACTAGAATGAGAGGAGGTACTGAAAAATCTGAGCAAACAAAATCTTTCAGTGGATTTTCTGTTTAATGTTTTTGATACATCTACAGTGTAATAAGAGATTGTAACAAACTACCATCCTCATTTTGTGGCCTCTTCCTTAATTATAAGAATAAATCATAAGCAAAACAGTTTTTCAGTATCCACAGTCCATGGATACAAAACAAACATCAAGCCCCTACATTACGAGGGTATCTGACTTAACAAGACTAGAGTAGCTACTGCAAGCTTTCACAAGTAATCAAACACAAACAACGCTAAACAAAAACCTTCACCATAAATCTGTAACAGATTTTTTTTTTGGAATAGTTTAGATATGCTAGGTCAGCATGTGATTAATCATCTACACAGCAGAACAGCTGACAAGTCCCCACAACACTGATTTATTGTGTGCAGACGAGGCCCCTAACACATGTCCCCTTAATTCAACCTGGGATAAAAATTCCTGAGAAAAAAGGGCCCTCATCAATTTGGCCTTGACAAAGAAGGCCACAGAAGACATGGCCTCCAGTAAAAGGGCCCCTGACATTGAGGTCACATACAGATGAGCCATCTACATACAGAGAGAAAGGGTTCAAAAATGTTTTTTTCTATATACAATTACTATAGTTATTTCATAAATAATTCATGACTTTATCATTGATTTGGTGTTATTCTTTAGCTCTAAAATTGCTTACAAGAAATTAAGATGTTGAGCGGAGTGGATTTGGTGTTTTTGAAAGTTTCTTGTGGCAGTTCAAGAAAGAATTAGAGGTAAAATAGGTTAATATGTTAGGCACCTGAGGGCCATATTATTGCAGGTCAGAAATTTTCAGTCAGAAATTTTGAGAGAAAATTTCAGGGAACCTTTCCGATTGGGCTTTTTTGTGATTGGGCCTTTTTCTTGGACTGTTTATGGGTCAGTCGTTTCCCCAGTACTGATTTATCAAGCAAACACCAGACTGATATCTTACAATAATAGCAGAGTAAAATTTTGTTTAGCCAACATTTATATAATTACAGATTGCATACTTTTAGATTAGGACTGGATTCAAAATTTTCATGGAAGACCTAGTTTAAGTGGCCAAAATGTTTAGCAAGCTAACAAGCACATCTGGGGTCTGTTGAACCTCACCTTGTGACCTATTTTAAGTGTCCAAAATGTTTAACAATCTAACAAGCAGGTCTGTTAAATATCTTTATGTGACCTAGTTAAGGTGGCCACAATCTTTAACAAGCTAATAAGACGATCTGCTGTTGAGTGTCATGTGACCTACTTAGGGTGTACCAGAATGTTTAACAAGCTAACAAGTCCATCTATTGAATATCACCATGTGACCTACTTTAAACCCTGGCCAACGTCCCGCAGCACTTCCTTGGCCTGCTTATGACCCGTGTAGCCGTGTGTCTCCACCTCCGCATGCCGATGCTGGTAGTTCTCCAGTTTCTTCTGCAGCTGTATGATGTTCATGGCAGACTTCTGGTTTTTCTTCTCAAACAGGGCTTTAATGCGAGCTGTGGGCTGCTTGTCTGATGCCATTTGCAGGTATTCATTGACAATTGCTGCATGAAACACAGAGAATTAAACAGGAATCAACAAATATTGGGCTGGACAAAGCATCAAACCAACGCCCAATAGTAAACATACGGCAACTACAGAATACATTCATAACACTTCTGTGAGAGGATTGGGGCACAGTGGCCAAGCAGCAGCGTGTTTGACTATTGATCCAAGAGTCCATGGTTCAAGTCCTGGTTGAGGCTAGGATTCTTTCTGGCACCCTGAGAGTTCCCAGCCCAGATATATTAACTAGACACACAATCCCCTTATCTGTTGCTATAGAAACCACTGAACGATGCTTCACTTGGCCATAGGGCACTATAGTCTGAAACTGGAACTTTACTGCAGTGGGAGGAGCAGGCCCTCATACAATAAGGACACATAATAAACGCACCTTCTTTTGTGTTCTGCTCCTTCCTAATGGCTTCCTTGGTTTTCTGTATCTTAGCTTGCAAGGAGTCCAGGACCTGCTTGGTGCGAGAGCTTCCTTCCCCTGCATCCACCTCATCAGTGCCTGTGTCACTGCCATTATCAACCTGCTGATATAGAAACATCTCTTGGATGGCTGATGCGATTGGTTCAATTAAAATGTAATATCTCATTGTTCTAGTTACTAACGTTTAATGCCCCATAAGTTTTTCGCCATAAGGTTTTCGGTAAACTACCACCTCAGTCCTGTAAGGATTTCTCGTTTATTGCGATCAACTGGTTATGGAAATAGTAAAATGTAATTATATTATTATTGTCGTACTGACATCATCTTTCAGGATAAGAATGGTTATTTTACATATCCAAAAGACCATCTTGCCTTTAATACTAATTTTAAATGTAGTTTATTACTATTATTTTACAAAAAGGCATCGCAATATCACATCTTCAAAAAAAATTGTAAAAACTGCAATAAAACTTCGCTAATTGAGCTATAACACTACTGAAGGAGACAGCCGGCATTTCCGGACGTCGGACGTCGGCTCAAGCTTCTCTCATTAAATGAAGAATTTCTTCTTTCTATGATTTCATTACTAAAGTGAGTGCTATCCAGCCGGGCTTTACCATGCTTTGGTATTAGAGACAAGGAGCACATCACGACCCTTTGGGGCATTTAACATGATAAGTTTTTGTTCTATGTTGTAATATTTATGTGATTTGACTGTTCTACTTTTTAACTCATTTATCAAACTATTTTCTTAAATTTTTGACAAAAAGGAAATGAGTTGACTTTGGCATAAGATTTTGATTTCTTAAGCTAAATTGTTACTGTTCTAAGTTTATCCTTTATTGTACACGCAAACTTAAACATTTCCTTTATTAATAGCAATCAATGTTGACAATAACTGCTTTTAATAAATCAAAGATCATTAATAGGCAACTCAAAATATTTTTGGAGTTTCACATTTTCATAGAAAGTATTTTTATCAAGTTAATTAACATCTGATTAAGACAAATATGATTTTTTTTAAAAAGTAAGATTTGATGCATGATTTAACAGATAAATATGATATGAGATTCATCAATAGGTCATCAGAGCTGACCTGGTTTGACTTACCAATAGGTCATCAGAGCTGGCCTGGGTGACTTACCAATAGGTTATCAGAGCTGGTCAGGGAGACTTACCAATAGGTCATCAGAGCTGACCTGGGTGATTTACCAATAGGTCATCAGAGCTGGTCAGGGAGAGTTACCAATAGGTCATCAGAGCTGACCTGGTTTGACTTACCAATAGGTCATCAGAGCTGGTCAGGGTGGACTCCTCATACTGACTCCCACTGCTGACGGTGGCCCCAGAGTTGGTGGAGCCTCCGGTGGAAGTGTCCTGTGCCAGGATGGATTTTTTCCCCATCAGTGGACTGGCCCTGGTTGGTAGTTTGGATGCACCTTTGTCTTTAGCTGCAGCTCCTGACTTCTGGTCAGACTTTTTCCTGTGGGGGAGGACCAGGTCAGAACATTACACAAAGCAACGTGTCTTACATGGAGAGATGGGGATTTTATTGTAGTTAGATCAAACAGCAGTGGTTCTCAGACCTGAGCTATAGATTCACAGAGGCTGAAGAGCAAGTCTACTTATTTATACATTAATTTTGAGCTGGGTCAGGAAAAATACATTAGAACAGTAGTTTCTCATTGTCATAATTTTTTTAAAGTTATGATTCAAACAGTTTTAAGTTTGTGGACTTGCCATTGGTGATGTAAAGGTTAAAGTGGTGAAATCTGTGATTAAATTTAGTTCGAAAAAAAATACTTGCTTGGTTCCCTTTACCGTGTGTTCATGTATATACATGGATATTAAAGCTTAAATATAATTTTAAGGACAATGGAGATAGCATAAAAAATGATGAATGGTGTAATTTAAAGTTAGATTAACAGGGTGTCAACATTAGAAACAAATTGCGGGCAGCAACGAGATAGAGAAACACTTTAAGGGGAGATTACCTAGTGAGAACTTGATGTAACAAAGGGAAAGAATTGGAGTTCCTCATCATCTCAAGAGTTCGCCTGGGGGATGTGGCCCTGAAGGAACCGGTCCCTACAGGGACACTCTTGTCACTGCCGGGCATACCGCCAGCGACCGGAACAAATGACCACTCAACTGACCATCAGGTCATCCTCAACCATATCCTGGCCGGAATTCACTCATATTTCCCAATATTGTTTTAAAATGTTTGAATTCACTCACATTTCCCCTTTTGTTTTAAAAGTTTTGAAATCACTCACAGTTATTACTATGTTTCTCCGGTCGCTGTCATTTGTATTAGTGGTTATATAGTCAAAGTAAGCACCTATTATAAAACAATGTTAGTCCACAGTGGTAAATATCCCTTAAACATACAAGTTTAAACACAATGAATGAGTACTGACACAAACACATGATTAGCCCTCGCGCTCTCACACAACCCAGTAGGTCAAAGGTCAACACAGAACTCGCCTTACGTCAGCTTGCTGGGAAAAACCTTGACACGGCAGAGATGCCGAAACAAGAAAACTGTATATGAGTCAAGGTAACTCCACGTCATTAGTACACAACACTAAACTAAACATAAGAGCCACGCCACTGGTGTATCACTACAGTAAACAAAAGGGCTACGCCACTGGTATATCACTAAAGTAAACAAAAGGGCTACGCCACTGATATATCACGACAGGAAACAAAAGGGCTACGCCACTGGTATATCACTACTGTAAACAGAATAGCCTCGCTATTAGTACAGCAACACTAAACAAAAGGGCTACGCCACTGGTATATCGCTACAGTAAACAAAAGGGCTACGCCACTGATATATCACGACAGGAAACAAAAGGGCTACGCCACTGGTATAACACCACGGTAAACAGAATAGCCTCGCTATTGGTACAGCAAAACAAAACAAAAGGGCTACGCCACTGGTATAAAACTACAGCTAACAGAAAGGCCACACCATTGATACCTACGTTAATAAGGCGGGTCATTGCTTTATCTGGTTCACAAACTCAGTCAGTCAGTCAGACATCACCCAGTTGTCACACAGACAAAATGCCCCAGGCTTATGACGAGCTCGGGTGTGACTAACAAGCAGCCGATAAATCTAAAGGGGTTGCTCGCCTTAATCAATAGATGACGCATTCACATGAAGAAAAAAATGATAGTGTTTTTTGAACTCTTGTTTAGCCCCGTTCCGGAATATTAGGTTCAATCGTACAATTATTCCCTAAAACCACAGAAATAATAATAAGGCATATTTTTCCCCATGCTGTATTATGGACTTGAAGACGGTTATAGATGAGTTTAAAAACAAATATTATCATTCATACAACTTGTGCTGTGTCAGCATTTTTTATACCATGATAAAGGTGGATTTTTTAATGTGTTTAGAAATTTATCTGTGTTTGGCAGCAATATATTCATGTCCTATAGTGTAGAACTGCGATAAAACTTTTAAATAAAATACAAAATAAACAAATTGTGTAATGCAAACAATAAATTTAAGCTTTATTATCTTATAATTAATAATTAATACAACACTAATCGTTTCGGATAATGTCTTAGTCAGTTCAATAAAATAACAGTACTTCCATAAGTATTTAGCTTACATTTAAATTCTGAAGACATACAATATAAAGGAAATATTTGCTTAAAGATATAAAGAAAGGAAAAAAAACCCAATGACATAGGGTTTAAGAAAAATAGGAAGTAAAAAAAAAAACTATAACTCAGAGGTGGACTAGACTGTGATTTTATTATTCTTTAATTATTATAATTTATTTATTTGATTTTTTT
>MUZC01000170.1:581777-595716 GCA_002072015.1 Radix auricularia | reverse complement strand
GGTGGGTGGGTAGTCTGAGATGGTGGACCTGTCTGAGGGGAGTACAGTCTTACTAAGTTGGACGACAAATACGACCGTGGGGCCTCGTTAAGACAAACCCAATCTTTCTCTGCGGATAAAAACAGACCAGGGAGGTGGGGGTTGGTGGAAATCACGCTAAAAGAGAGACAAAAAAAGCGAGATAATAGCACTTAGTACAAAAGATACGAGGGGGGGGGGGTGCCAGCACCGAAAAAACGTCCAATTTTTAAATCCCTTATATTAACTTCACCATCGTCTCCTCGTTCGTCGGTCCTTACAAAAATAAAAGTAAAAAAATGACCAACTTTCCGTCATGCTATCGAGCTGAAATTTTGCATACATACTGGTGTCACCTAACAATGCATTGTATCAAAATTTCACATTGATCGAATGTACCGTAATAAAATTAAGCACTTTTAGTTCATCTCTATATAAATGTATGGTAGTCTGTTTTTGACATTAGGTGTTTGCTGCAGTTCATGGGTGACCAGGTCCCCACCCCCTCTCGTCCCCTTTTAAAACATAGAGATTTATAATCAAAAGCTTTGTTTTTACGGGCTGTTCTTTTTGTTTTGTTATTAACGGATCGTTTGACCTGGTCAGTTTGTCCTTGTGGAGTCATAGCCTGGCGTCATTGATGCACACATGTTTTGACGCAAATGGATGAACAAGGCTGTGGCCGTTACAACAATAATTGCCTGGTTTATCACTGGGAGGATCTGTGGAAAAATTTGACGTGGGCGGTCAAAACAATCGAACTCATTACAGTTTATCTTTGCGCAGCCGTTGTCGCAGGTTTCCGACAAATGATATTGATAAAACGATAGAGGTACACTGTGAAAATGAAGGAACGGCTGCAATAAACAACTTGGATGAGATTAGCGGAGACCTTGTGCAATAAGAAGGTTTATCTTTTGGCGGGCAACTCTCCATGGCTAACGAGATGACGTCACCCACAGCTGGCCCAAAGCTCAAACTGATAGTTAAAAGCGACCAGTACGCAACATTGGCCTGTGGGATGTGTAAACTCCGAAATCTGCTTACATGGGGTCCCCAAAAGTTACATGCATCTAAATACTACAACTGCCTCCTGTATATTACAAAAACTTTAGATTCAATGTACAATTACAATGGGAAAAAAACTTTCCGGATTTACTGCACTTCAAGTTGACAACACAACTCACTTGTATAACATGCACCAACATTTACACGAAATGTACCATTGAAAACCTTTGAAATTAAGGACAGGCTCAATGCACCAGACAGATGGCCCCAAGAGCAGATCGGAAATGAACATTACGTTTGGACGGTGACTAGCAGATTTCTAGAAATTATAAATAAGAGTTTCTGTGAATTAGAGTTTAGAAGAGAAGAACTAATGTCAGTTTCCTCTGTGTATTGGAGAGTGAAGAAGAAGATCTAATGTCAGTTTCCTCTGTGTATTAGACAGTAATAAATAAGAACTAATGTCAGTTTTCTTTTTTGAGTATTGGAGAGTGCAGAAGATCTAATGTCAGTTTCCTCTGTGTATTAGACAGTAATAAATAAGATCTAATGTCAGTTTCCCCTGTGTATTAGACAGTAATAAATATTAGACAGTAATAAATAAGATCTAATGTCAGTTTCCCCTGTGTATTAGACAGTAATAAATAAGATCTAATGTCAGTTTCCCCTGTGTGTTGGGGAGTAAAGAAGAAGAACTAATTTCAGTTTCCTCTGTGTATTAGACAGTAAAGAAGAAGAACTAATGTCAGTTTCTTATGTGTATTGGAGCGTAAAGAAGAACTAATGTCAAATTCCTCTGTGTATTGGAGCGTAAAGAAGAACTAATGTCAGTTTCTTCTGTGTATCTTTAATCGACGAGACCGCAGGGCCAACGTCAACGATTGTTCTGATGTAGCTTTGACAAGGTAACATCAAAATATAACATCGAATGCAACATGTAATGAAACAAAAGCTACTTATTGGACACAAAATTAGCACAAAGTATAAACTATAGAGATAAAGAAAAAGTCAACGTGAAAAAGCGCTTGGGGAAAAAATTGAAAAACTACACCTGGTGAAAAGATTGAGTGAAAATTGACCTTTCTCTGAAAATTGTAATACTCATATTACAGAAAGCATAACGACTTTCTCCTAAAGCTAAATAGATGAATGTAAATTGATCGGGATGTACTGTTAACTCGCATAAAGTCTAAAGGGGCGAGTGCACACTACTGAGTATTCGCCACTAATTTATTTCTACAACAATTACCTCTCTCTTCTCTCTCCTTCTTATATATATATAAAAACTAATAGATGACGTCAGCACTATGTAAATGCGGTGTATGTGGTTTGTACCACACACTTGGTTCTAATGTGAGGCGAATCTCATTTATTTGACATACAAAGAAAATCTGACTATCATCTACATGACATTTGCCATTAGAAGCTTTTCTGTGTCTATTATCTAGATAACTCTATGTACACAGGGCACAACAGAAATCGAACGGCTATTGTTTAACAATAACATTTGCCTCGGTTAAATCCTCAGGTTTGTTGGACGATGGCTGAAACCTTTCAGCTCAACAAGACCATGGACCAGTCGTGAGTTGGGGTATATTAGGGGGGCATCAATGGGGTTTGGGGAGGGGGTAGGTAACCAGTGAATCAGAGGAGGGAGTGGTTTGCCAGTTGGAATCATTAGGACCAGGCAAACAGCATTAAGACAGAGACGACAGGTCGATAGCGGCGTTGTATGGTGGCTGTACTTAACAATGAGTACACGGTACAAGCACAAGTCAAACAGTGGTGTGATGTGGTAACTGTACAAAACAATCCAATTTCTCCCTTTAAGCTGTGCGGCTGCACAGATGTCTGCCTGACGCGCAGCTGCTTAAAATTACCGCGTAGAAAAATTTTGTAAAAATGCACCAAAAAATGGATGTTGTGCAATTTCACACTCGAGCTTGTATACTATGCACATGGTCCAACGAACCTGAGGGGGGGGGGACATTGGTACAAGCACAAATCAAACGTATGTTGTAAGAAATCCTGGTTATGACGATGCGGCTGGAAACTTACGTGATATTTAAGTTATATTAAGGAGCAAGGAAAATACAAGAGGTACAAGAGGCTGAGGGAGATGAAGAATAATAACAACAAGGAAAGAGCAGAATATGTTTGATCAAGTGTTTGATGCAAAGAGTGCTGGATGCTGAATGCATGTTATATGATGTAAAAACGAAGACGTCAATTAATTTCCCATGATTGAATGATCCACTCATTCGAGATAATGTCGGTTGCAAAATATTTTTAAAATGCATCACATCGTATCTATTTCACCCGCTGTCTTACAGAATATTATCCATGGTTTATGTCCAACATTTTTATACTATATTTTAAAATGTTGATAATGTGTTCGTTTTCCTGGTTTGATCGGGCAACCCATTCTACGTCCGAATAACAAGAATGTTAGTAAGTGTTAATTCTTGCATCCGTGAGTTAGGTCCCTTACATAAAAAAGCACAACGATCTAATTGATCATGTAGGACACGTTTTCGCCAATAACTTGACTTCGTCAAGACTAATCTAACTTAAAGTAAAAGCGCGTTTGTTTCTTTCTAGTGGGAGCGTAATTTTATTAAGAAAATAGAATAAATCGTGTTTTTATTTGTTGGCGAATAATGCGGTTTGAATGAGACTGAATGAGGCTAAGGCCTGGTATTAATACTAAGCACTTCTTATCGTCTACAAGCAATCACTACATATACAGATAAAAACTTTTTTAAAAAAATTCAATTAATTAACTTTAAAAAATATATATAACTTTTATCAATCAATTAGTACACGAACTTATTCACTATCAACTCATTGCTAGTCATTCATTAGTTTGGCGCCATTTATTTACTTCATTAAAAAACAATAATTTCTCATTAAAAAAATAATCATTTCTCATTTTAAAAAAACCCCACCATTTCTCATTAAAAACCCAATCATTTTTCATTTTAAAAAAACAATCATATGTCAGATAAAACTGATCCCCCCCCCTTTTTTTTTTTATCGTCTCGGCGAGCCACCCATATACAAAACATGTCACATTAACCAACATACGGGGGGGGGGGGATTCATCTGAAAGACATTTAGAGGGAGGGAAAACCAGTAAATTAATTGCATGGACAGCCAAGGGAAGTAAGTTCCTGATTTATGATCCTTAAATGTTCAACTCCGTGAGGCTTTCATGCGCTTGCTGAAATCCCTTTAATACAACTCCCTGGCTTAATGGCTGAGATCTGACAAAATGAAAGTCTTCTTAATTTAAGTTTCTCAAATCCTTTAACACTATCTGGCCTGTGATAAAATTACATTTAGTGTATTAAATATAAAGGGGAAGAAATTGGAATGTGTATTATAAATTTTACCCGGCACACGATTTTACAATTTCCAAAGTCAGTTTTTCATTCATGTACAACTTTAGATTTGAGTCACGATTTTCTTTAATAGCAACACAAGTTTATTTATAGTTCATATTTCGAATTTGACCCGTTCTCTGTTCAACGTCAGATAGCTCATCTGCTTAACGTCTTTACATTTTATGTACTGCCTCGCTTTCCTATTTGGGCGCCCCCTGTTCCTCGTATAAACAGAGCAGTGAGTCACTTAGATAATCTGTCCGTTACAAGAACACAATGCCTTAGACTTCAGACTGGGGCCATAGAAGTTTGATCCTTCTTTTCTGGTAACTCACTCAAACTACTGCCAACTCTACTGAATCCACCAACCTGCTGCCAGTAACTCCACCGAGTACACCAGCCTTCTGACACACACACTCCACCGACTACGCCAACCTTCAACTTATTCCACCCTGTACACCAACCTTCTTCCACGTACCCCACGCTGTACACCAACCATCCACCACCCACTACCTTCAGTTCACCCCATGTCCACCACCGACTTCTCTAAGTTTCCCTATCAGTCTAACTAGCACAAAGTCTGCCAGCGACAGTCCGACTCCTAACGACATGAATATTTCCAATTGTCCTCATCCACATGGTCTCCTGTCTGTCCCACCAACTGCGTGCTGGTCATACGGGGGTAATGACATCCCCTGTACTGGGCAGTCAGGACACGACTTTTAATCTCACACGACCGTGGCCCTAATCAACTCTCGCAGACCTCATCTCACACCACATCTACCCCCCCCACCCTTTTTCCAAACTCACTGCCTTCACTAGAATGTATTTCCGGGTCATCTGATTCTGACATTTTTATTCCCCACTGAGTTGTCTGTCAGTGGCCCGTAAACGCGTCTTTGGTTTTAGTGGCGAGTGAACAGCATAGTCAAAGGGGGGAAAGAGGCACTCATTTTTGTCACTCTTTAGTTTATGACCACTATTACCTATAAACTGCAAAGATATTTGACAGACGTCGCGGAACAATTTAAAATTAAAGCGGAGAAAAAAAGAACAAACAAACATACACGGATTATAATGTTGGAGTTTAAAAAATGGATGCTGGGCGTTGTGACATGAAAAATGATGTTGAAAAATTTGTGCGAGGTTGTTTTTTTTAAATGTTGACTAGAATGCGGCAGAAAAGTCAAAGGTGGTAAAAGAGAGCTAGAGAGAATCACCAACCCACTTGTAATTTTAAGTGATTTATTGTAAGGAAGACAAGAGCGGATGGTTGGGAGAAAAATGGTGTAATCCACGCCTGCACGACTTTGGCTGAAAAATGCTTCACAGCCAGAACTCGGACATTTAATGATCATTAGAAAACGTGAGGAATAGAATGTCCTTGCTGACCTGTAACAATAATCACCAAAGCCTAAAGTCACAAACTCACCAACAACATCAGTTGTCACACTCACCAACAACATCAGTTGTCACACTCACCAACAACATCAGTTGTCACACTCACCAACAACATTAGTTGTCACACTCACCAACATAGTTGTCACACTCACCAACAACATTAGTTGTCACACTCACCAACATAGTTAGTTGTCACACTCACCAACAACATTAGTTGTCACACTCACCAACAACATCAGTTGTCACACTCACCAACAACATTAGTTGTCACACTCACCAACAACATTTACTTGATAACGGGAGCAGGAGGCGTTGGTCGATAACTAATGGTATTTAATGATGTCAATTAAGAGGCTATTACTGTATGCCATCCGGTTAGGCTAAATTTTAAGGGGGACACGCCGTCCTCATCAAGGGTTCCGGATTTTTAAGATGGTGGCTTTAGGGGTATACACGCAGGATGGGGAGGTGTCAGTAACAAACCAGGTGTGATTTAATGGGATCATATACGCCACTATAACGTACAGTGTATCTGGGGACAAAGGAAGAATTGATCACACGTCAAAGATATTTTAAGGAACGAATGACTTGGAAATCTATATGGTCTCACTGGACGGTTTTCAAACCGTCAGTCCTATTACCCCCCTTCCATCGATCGTTGTCAATTGTTGCTACAGTCCATCTCTATACACCGTCTTAAACATTTGATGTACATACCCCTAAAGCCCATCCCTATACACCGACTTAAACATTTGATGTACATATCCCTACAGCCCATCTCTATACACCGTCTTAAACATTTGGTGTACATACTTACATACCCCTCAAGCCATCTCTAAACACCATCTTAAACACGATGTACATATCTCTCAACCATGGAACGCTCAATTCAATGTTGATGTTCTAAATTCCTAAGTGTGTAACTCATCTATTCTCATTTTACAGAAGCACTCCCGTAACAGGATGCAGCCCATTAACGCTGTTACATAATGTGCACGGCCTGCACAAACCAGTGTTAAATGACACTACGGCACGCTCTTGTGTGCAGTAATATTTGAGATGTTTGCTATTTACCCTCAGAACTCGAGACCAAAACAAGTTGAATGCAAACGTGAAAAACTGAGCCACATTATAAAATCTACATTATCGGTAACAACAGCAGCAAGACTTGGAGATAGAAGAAGAGATGAATATTTCATGGGCTGTTATCTTATTGACCGATGTAATGCATTGACAAGTGCTCCATTGGAAGCCAATTAAGTTTGACACAACAGCTGCTCGCATAGGAGCCGAGCAAACAGTAACAAGGCAACTTGGGGGCATTCTAGGGTTTTTCGTGGACAGATCTGGGGTAATGAGTTATCTTATAACGCACATAAAAGGGCGGTTCGCTATCAAGCTGAGCAATGAAGAGAACCTTGAGGTAAAGGCTTTGTCCATTCGGATATCGTTTTAGTTCATCTTCTTTTTGGGTTTCTTTATGCCCTAAATTTGTTAGTTCTCAGTAAACAAATTTGTGTGTTTGTGCGCCCATAAATACTTGATTGTACGGTATACCTATCTAATTATGATTTTACTTGCTAACAAAGAATAGTTTTTGAAACGCGATGATTTTCATTACAAATGAGTTTTTAATCTTTTACGATTACATAAATTTTGTAATGAAAAAGACAAAAAATGGGTGAGAAGGGATTTACCTTTTTATTAATGACACCGCCTATAACTATAGCTGAACAACTTACGAGATACAGGCATGAGCTTGCCTTATAATGTCTTTAAATAGTGAACATGAATTGAAAAGCCAAATCTCTCCTCTATTATGACATTATCTGATCCGTTATTATTATTTTCAGAGGCACTCGATGTAATGAAAACCTTTATTGAATAGTCTCATGAAGATGACGTGGCTGTCAATATGCTGAAGACCACCAGAGAGGGAGATGGAGGAGAGAAAGAGAGAGGAATGGGGGTGGGGTGATATGGGTGGGCGGATGTTACAGCTATAGATACATTGGGTATTGGGGGACACAAACAGGAGAGATATAAAAGAAAGAGAAAAAAGAGGTGGTGTTGGGGTGATGAAAACGTTTAATCTAGATGGACAGAAACGGTTCGCTGAATGGACACAGCCTCAATGTAGACAAATTAGCTCTTTTGAGACATTCAATTTCGATTCCCCAAATATTCCTATTGGGCTATGCAAACACACCAGCGGCTGATTCGATGGCCAACAATACATTCATTTCTACACCGCGCGGATGAAACTAACAGTGACCGACCGAGATATAAGTTCTACATTTAGACATTCAATGAGATCTAACAGTGACAACCAAATGAGCATTTTTCTGTACAGACTTGGCAACTTGTTTCAAGAGAAGTATTGTTCTTTTCAGTTTAGGCAAAATTAGTTCAACCGTTAGTTATTGCTATCAATCGGATCAGTTAATGAAATCAAATCTATCTTCTCAACCAACACAAGTGAATTCCTATGTATGCTTAACATAAAAATTATATAATTTTAGAATATAAGTTAAAATCAAACCGAAAAACTGTCAAACCCAACAATTATAAATTGAGAACACTTATAAGCATTAGTCGTGCTGTTATCATCACATGCGTTAAAACATGGTTGAAATTCTCAAATTATATTCTAAACACGAAGAACAGGTAGAATAGGTTCCATGAGATAAAATACAAGCATGCAGAATATGAGAAAACATAACGACGAAACGAACAATGATACATAAATATGTGACTAAACAGAACAGAGAAAAAAGGCGCTGTTCTAATTATAATAAGATATCGTCATAACGCATTTCCATCCAGTGGAAATACAAGACTATGAGAACATTTTCACAGGTGTTCATAAGTCAAGCGATTGGTTGTACAATATTATATTTTGCTTTTCGTTGCTCTTCTTCATGACCCATAAATGAGCAATGCAACATAACTCGATGTATTGCCGTGACTCTAAGCTCTGGGGCACTAAGCGGCACGTGTACGTGACTGGGCCAATAAACGTCACTTTCATGTGACTTGGGCACTAAGGGGCACGTTCACGTGACTGAGGCACTGAGCGGCACGTTCGCGTGACTGAGGCACTGAGCGGCACGTTCGCGTGACTGAGGCACTGAGCGGCACGTTCGCGTGACTGGGGAATTAAGTGGCACGTTCAAGTGACTGGAGCAATGAGCGGCGAGTGCACGTGACTGGGGCACTAGGTGGCACGTTCACGTGACTGGGGCACTAGGTGGCACGTTCACGTGACTGGGGCACTAGGTGGCACGTTCACGTGCCTGGGGCACTAAGCGGCACGTGTACGTGACTGGGGCACTAAGTGGCACGTTCACGTGCCTGGGCAACTAGCGCACGTTCACGTGACTGAGGCACTAAGTGGCCACGTGACTGAGGCACTAAGTGGCCACGTGACTGGGGCATTAAGTGGCACGTTCACGTGACTGGGGCATTAAGTGGCACGTTCACGTGACTGAGGCATTCAGTGGCACGTTCACGTGACTGAGGCACTAAGTGGCACGTTCACGTGACTGAGGCACTAAGTGGCACGTTCACGTGACTGAGGCACTAAGTGGCACGTTAACGTGACTGAGGCACTAAGTGGCACGTTCACGTGACTGCGGCGCTTATAGTTCGAAATGCACGGTGAATATAAAATGTTGATTTTGGAAGGATGACAAAAAAAAAGGATGATAAACTTTGCGATGAGTGATGGCGTACACTATTTAGTACATTTAATATTAATGAAGACTCATGGCAACTTAAACGACATTAGTTTTGTATCCTAGGAATTAGGAATGAATAATGTGTACCAGGGGAGTGGACAATATCTTCACCGGCTGGAGTGAATAATCGCAAGAGGATTTTCATAGAATATTGAGAGACGTAAAGTAGGCCACTGGAAGGTTGGACCACTGATAAATCATCCTCCAAGGGTTGTTCAATCTAAAGCCACGTCTCAATAAATTGATTATCAGGTAGACAAGCCCTGGAATATGTGTATGGCTAAAGGATTATTGCTGTCAAAATCTTTCAAAATATAAGCTCTTATGAAATGGTTATCAATAAGTTAAGTGGTTTTTTTTTTTTATTAAAAAATGTTAAAGAACGAATTTTCAAGGGCGAGAAAAATAAATTTTAAGGGAGATAGCGAAACACTTTTTGACATATCTTAAACTATGAGTTGTAACTATACTTAGTAATTATTTAGAAATTTTAAAAAAAAAATGTCATTAATTTTAAACTTCAGTTTCACATCTGCTTTTTTGTTACTATTATAATAATGTATTATATAATCTATAAAATTAAGTAAGAAATCTAAAATTTTAGGGCTGTTACTAGGTACACGAACCCATATCATATCAAGCAATTCTATAAAATTAAGAAATAAATTTAAAACAAAAGGGCTGATACTGGGTACTGAACCCATATCAACAACCAATTTAAAACCTGAGTTATAATTATCAAGTATTCAGGTTCCAACAGTTCACTTATCCAACACCACACCCCTCCCGCTCCTTTCTCCACTTCTATCGTCTGGCGATTTCCCCTTAGCTCAATTTGTCCAAACGTCCTAACACGCTTGGTCAACAGGAATGGCCTAAGGTGTTTATACTGTGACGTTACGCAAACGTCCAGAGGTCAAGGCAGCCCCCCTCCCCGCCCAAAATACCAACTGGTCACTGGGATGTTAGGTGAAGTCATCATGGGTGCACACTGTTACACCCCGACACCATCAAAAAATGAGTGTGTAACAGGTGATTCAAGTCCGACTTGACCTTGACCCATTTGAATCAGACGAGCTTAAAAAATCGAATTATCAATGTTTTTCGATAACGAATTTTCAAGGGATTGAAGATATGAAATTTCAGCTATAAATATTTATTATAAATTATTTATTATTAATAAATTATTATTATTAATAAATTTTTTAACTTTCATTTGAAATTATCTTAACTGTGTCACACCATGTCATTTACATTTCAAAGTACTATAAGACTGTAATAGCATTATTTAGAAACCATGCGAGAGATACTTCACTTTAAATTACGTTAGTTATCATAGGACGTAAAATATTATACATATATACACACACACGCATATATATGTATATATCTGAACTATATAAATCTACACCATAAAGAAGTACTATACAAAACTACATTTAGCTGTGTGAGACAGTTTTCTCAAGGAAGGCAAAGGGTTGTATTAAATAAATATCCTAGTTAATACAGCCGCCGTCCACATAAACTGGGTTAAGAAGACATTCTTAACAAGATTAACCTAAGTGCACTGGGAATATTTATTCAGTTCCACCATACACTATTAGTTTGAGTGTAAGCTACGCGTAGCATTGTTGTTTTTTTTTAAAATAATTTTTATTTTAAATGGATATACAGATTTGGTGAGGAAATTTTCAAACAAGCTATATATGGATTCAATCATATTATGCGAAAATCTCACGTATGGCTTTAATACCCACGCATCTTTGACTTTGATTTGTATTAATTCATTTCATTTCTGTTCTAAGAGCAAGGTCCGTGGTCTTGAGACAAACAGGAGCTCACTCTTGCTTAAAATTCAATAGAAATTAAGAATTTCGTTCGTGCGACTGCCTTGTGTTAGCGATTTTTAAAAAAAAAATTGTGTGTGTGTGCGCGCGCGTGGGCGTTTTAGAACAAAGGCGATGCAAATACAAAGGTATAAATAAAATAAAACGCTCTTGTTAGGAGCCAAGTGAGGAAAATTTTTTTTTAATGAAAAGCAGCAGCTTGTGATGCTACGATATTAACTTGAGCCACACGATATGTTACAACAACGCTACATGTTATCACGTTACACCAGCATTCTGACATTTAACATTAAAACAAAAAACTCCACGCGTCACACTATATCGGCAACATGTGTGAGTAATGTAGAGAAAGACTCGCCAGCTGACTGATCAGCATAATCTCATATCACACCACTTGTTGGATCTGAGCTATGAAACCATCAGGCCACAAGTCGGGAGACTCTTTGGTCCCAGTGAACAAGTCAATGCATTATTAATGACGGGCATTAATGTCAGCATGCAGGTAAGTCGAACCAATAAGGCGATTGTTAAAAGAGACACGGGCCTTCACTGTGTCTGGAGACAGACGATGTTCATGGCAAGAATGTGTGACAACACAATAAATAACCTAAAAGAATTCTTGCCAAGTCAACGCCATTAGGAGAAGACTCGAAACATATAAGAAAACATTGGGAAAAAAATACAATCATATTGGTGTAAACGAGTCTCAACCACGAAAATGACGCCATTACAAAAAGATTTTGAAAAATATAGTGCAGCTCATGTAAAACAATGAACTCAAGGCGATAATCTTAAAACATCACACGGTACAAACCTCTGGCCAACGAATTACTACAATATATCAATAGATGTATTAAAACAGATTTGAACGCATTAAAACATGATTTTGAAATACCTGTGTCCATTGGTTTGGTCTAACAGCAAGGCAGTCCATGAAGTAAAGAAAAGATCTTGAGATTACACATGGAGGTGCACGTTCAATCTAACAACAGCCATTTGTATAGCCCGATACGCACCGGTGGGCATGACGAGGACTATCTAAGTGCGGTTTTCCAATAAACCATGGGATCTTTTCTCATAGTCTCTAGTGGACATTCCGTGTAAATCAAGTGTAGTAGGGACAAATTTCAAACGGCCGGCGACAGTGTCAAGACACATAGATAATTAAAGGAATATGGTAAGTTTACAATAAAATTGTAAGTAACAATTCAGAAGTTACTTTCAGTTTTTCGGTTAACGTAAAAATATATAAATGTACATGAAGTTTTAAAAAAAATAGATATGAAAGTCTAAAACATGTCACAGCGGCTTTGAAAAAAAAAAAAAATAATTCTAAAACGAAAACAGCGGCTTTGATAGGCAAAGATTCGACCAGATGCCGGTCATATCAATCAATCTTAGGACTTATTAGATGTCATGACGTAGTCGATTCGGAATGAGAGCCAGACACAATACCATTCAATAACCATTACGCCACCGTTACAGCGCGGCATGCCGACTTGAGACAGGCTAAATGAGTGCGGCGGACGCCGAAGCAATCAACGCACTGTTCGACCATTGAGGCAAGGTTTCTGGCGCAAATGTGTTCAAAAAACACACTTTACTCATTAGTCTCTTTACTTTAATTGGAGCATTCCATAAACAAACGAACAAAAAAAAAAAAACAACAACAAAATAAACTTTAAACTGTATAAACCAAATAGAATCAGATGATTGTCGAAATCAAAACATGAAGACATCAAGGAAAGAAACGGCTCTGTGATATTTGTGAAATGTTTTAGTTATCCCGTCTTTCTGATAAAGGGTCAAAAATAGATTGTGCTGAATGAGGCTTTATGAAACAATAACGTCTCTGATCCCATGAAAAATTAAAATGTATTTACTTAATTTATGATAACTCTGTATATTATAGAACTTTAAAACTTGAATATATAAAAACTACAATATCTTAATCTTGTAATATATTAATGCTGGCTGGTAGGTTAAGTTACTAGGTAGACAGGTGACATATTCCACATGAATTCCAGAACAAGAGAAGTGTGAGGTACTGGCACCAGATATGTTCACGGTGTTCTAAGCCGAATAGTGGCTTGTAGATAAAGGTGTAAGATGCCCCGCCAAAAAATATATCGAAAAGACCAAAATCGATTCATATGATTATGCCCCATTACATTTCACTCTACGCTATCATCTACAAACACAATGACCACATCATAAGAACTTAGACTTCATCAAGTGCATGAAGCTTCCACCATGCGCATGCGCATGACGTTTCTTCTAGTCCCCAGAGTAAGAACAGGTCCTACCCTATACAACAAATGCTTTTGTAAAGTCATCAAGTTTGATCGCTATTCTCTCCAAATTTTAAGAGGTCCTTTGTGAACTACAAGTGATTTGATTTCGTCCTGAAAGTGCTGTTAGGAGGTCAGGAGTGAAAGTGAGGCTCCACCCAAAAACCACCAGAGGGCCATCAGGGGCAACAGTTGTTTAAACTAGTTATTAGTGTGCGAAGCTTTTATTGGTGGTGGGGTGGGTGGGT
>MUZC01000170.1:559837-581771 GCA_002072015.1 Radix auricularia | reverse complement strand
GGGTGGGTTGGGGGACGGACAAAAATAATTTGGGACTTTTCACTATAAATTGTGACACGTGTTTCTTTTCTCTCTCCCCCCCCCCCCAACCTTTTTCTGCTTAAGTAGAAGAATGGTACAGTATTTCAATCCACACACAATCATTTGTTACAGTGAGGGAACTTCATACAGTTGTGGTGCAAACTAGTCGTGGGTATAGATGGGGCAGATTTACCAAGACATTTATGAGATAAGGTAACACGAGAGGTCCCGTTGGTCCCGGATCTGGAGAAGACTTACATAGAGTGGCCGGGATCTCAGTGAGGGATGTATTTCTACTGTGATCTGCCAGCCACTTTTTAACAGTCGTTCAGATTTTGGGGAATTTTACATTCTTTAAGCTCATTAGCTACAAGCTACTCGAGATTGTGGCGGTGGCTAGGTGTATAAGCTTCTCGTCAATTTGAGGATGTTGGTCTAGGTGTATAAGCTTCTCGTCAATTTGAGGATGTTGATCTAGGTGTATAAGCTTCTCGTCAATTTGAGGATGTTGGTCTAGGTGTACAAGCTACTAGTGAATTTGAGGATGTTGGTATAAGTGTACAAGCTACTAGTGAATTTGAGGATGTTGGTCTAAGTGTACAAGCCTACGCGTGATTGTGGGCTTTGGTCTAGGTGTACAAGCTACTAGTAAATTTGAAGATGTTGGTCTAGGTGTACAAGCTACTCCTGAATTTAAGGATGTTGGTCTAGGTGTACAAGCTACTAGTAAATTTGAAGATGTTGGTCTAGGTGTACAAGCTACTCCTGAATTTAAGGATGTTGGTCTAACAGTACAAGCTTCTCGTGATTGTGGATGTTAGTCTGGGTGTAGAAGCTGGGCTGGGTGACTTCGTGAGGGGCGTGGAATCTAGCCCACGTTAAAGCCACAATTAAAATGTTGATGAACAACAACAACAAATACTTGTGATTGTAGATGTTAGTCTGGGTGTAGAAGCTGGGCTGGGTGACTTCGTGAGGGGCGTGGGATCTAGCCCACGTTAAAGCCACAATTAAAATGTTGATGAGCAACAACAAATACATGTGATTGTGGATGTTAGTCTGGGTGTAGAACCATCACGTGATTGTGGGTGTTGGTCGTGGACGGAGCTTGTGTAGGTGTTAAAGGAGCACAGTAAACAAGTCCCCACCCTAGCCCACTTTGATGACCAGAAACCTGTTGATAACTACAACTACAACTGGTGGGCATTCAAACAAAGCTTTAAACTAACATTTCATTTACCCTTGTTGTTTATCTTATATTTATTTCAGCTAGTATACCAAAGAAGAAAATTTACACCAAAGTAAATTAGATGTTATTCTCCCATGTGTTATAGACATGTGTCACCGACTTTGTTTTCACACTCTCTTTAGACGTTCCGCTTAGTGTGATGTTAGAAATTGGAAAAGAGGGGGGGGGGGACAAAGCACAATAGAAACGTTGGGCCGTGCAGATACACTAAGTGGGAGGAAAAGAGAAAACATTGTTTCCAAAGTTAATTGAAGGATCCTTCGGTCATTAGCAATAAGTTTCTGATCAGCCTTAAGACAGAAGAGATGCCCGCTTTGTTCTGCTTATAAATTAAATCCAGAGTAAAGTACGTTTATGATGGTAAATAACCATAGCCAGATATTCGTGCCTTCAGTCTGCCCCGCTATGTGTAGCCTATATATTCAAGTTTATACAGTCTGTCCCATTATGTGTCGCCTAGATATTCAAGTCTTCAGTCTGCCCCATTATGTGTGGCCTAGATATTCAAGTCTTCAGTCTGCCCCATTATGTGTGGCCTAGATATTCAAGTCAACAGTCTGTCCCATTATGTGTAGCCTAGATATTCAAGTTTATACAGTCTGTCCCATTATGTGTCGCCTAGATATTCAAGTCTACAGTTTGTCCCATTATGTGTAGCCTAGATATTCAAGTCTTCAGTCTGCCCCATTATGTGTGGCCTAGATATTCAAGTCTTCAGTCTGTCCCATTATGTGCAGCCTAGATATTCAAGTCTACAGTCTGCCCCATTATGTGTAGCCTAGATATTCAAGTCTACAGTATGTCCCATTATGTGTAGCCTAGATATTCAAGTCTACAGTATGTCCCATTATGTGTAGCCTAGATATTCAAGTCTACAGTTTGCCCCATTATGTGCAGCCTAGATATTCAAGTCTTCAGTCTGCCCCATTATGTGTGGCCTAGATATTCAAGTCTACAGTCTGTCCCATTATGTGAAGCCTAGATATTCAAGTCTACAGTCTGCCCCATTATGTGTAGCCTAGATATTCAAGTCTACAGTATGTCCCATTATGTGTAGCCTAGATATTCAAGTCTACAGTATGTCCCATTATGTGTAGCCTAGATATTCAAGTCCACAATCGCACCCATTGTGTGTTACACAGCCGACTCCCACACAAGATTTTAAAATATTTTTTAGTCTACAAGATATCCTGGTTAGTAAACAAGTAACTGTGGGGAAACATATGTAAATGGTGTAGCATTGGCAGTCAGTGGTGATAAATCCCCAAACATTTCTCACAACTTACGAGAGTGCATTTATTATCTGCCTCTGTTCTCCATATAAATCCAATCTTAGGGACCCCAGTTTCTACGCTATGTACACACCTATGCCACACACTTCACTGGTGTTTCGATTTCATTGACTGAAACTGAAATACTAAAAACAAAATGCAAACATGCAAAACACAACAAATCCGTTAGGCATTTCGTAACCCGCATCTCTTTAAGCGGTTGCTTGTTAATAACCAGCGCACTGCAGAAATTGTATCCTCACACCAAGAAAATTTCACCTAATTCACAACATCGGAACAACAGCCCTCACAAATATTTCACACGAGCACAAAAAAATGTAAACACCCATGGGTATTTCGGTTGACAAGCCGTGCGTAACCGTCCCATGTCAACACAGGAGACGCTGGTGGGACGTTGTGATCAATGCAGGAGGCCTCGCTACTCTCCCCTCGTCAACCAGCTACTACTCTGCCTCTCACTAGCCGCCAGTCGGGGCTCACCGGCGGTAACGGGGCCAATTTGTGGCTTCATGTCTGGTGTGGCAGAGTGAGAGCGGAGACGGTATTTAGATAATTTTTTTCTTTTGAAGAACCTCAAAACTTAAGGGGCATCTTGACCTCCTATTTGATGGGTGGTAGTTATATAGTGGTGAAACCATCATATAGGAATTAGTTTCACCAAACGTTTTTTTTTCACAACTAAAATGATATGTGATCTTCACTGCTACGGTGTAGGACAGGCATCTATTTGAGAAATAACGGTTAACTGTCTATTCAACGACCTCATACACTACTTCTAAGTTGGATAAATTCAACAAACACTCCCACCCAAATGACTCGACAACTCTCTCAAACCACACAGAATCTCACACACAAAAGTAAGTCCCATAACCGATGGTCGTAGGGGGTCCCTGATTTTTCCATTAGAAATTAATAGGGGCTTGCTAGACCTGGTGGGTGCCCGATTCCCTTCTAGGTCAGCGGAGGACTTTCTTAGTCATTCACCATTCTTATTGTTGCTTTGCATGGGCTCGATCCCACGTCCCACAGCTTGTGAGGCGAGTGCACTACTGACTTCGCTATCCAGCCGCTAAGACAAACCCTCGGATAAACCCAAAACCGTTCTACCAAACCCACTCACACCCTGGTGACAACAACCAAACATGTTTAATTCAAAACCAATCCCATGCCAATGACAAGGCCATCTCAACACCACATCTAGCAAAGACCCCCTCACTCGCCTAGCAAGGAATCCGATCTCACGCTCATCAATGCCCCCATCCCATCCCATCCCAAACGTCTTATTGGATCAGCTATAAAATTCGCTTCCTGTTATTCCTAAGGCCGAACGAAACATCGTATCAGCCCAGGCCCGTCATTACAACGCCACAGTTTAAACAATGATGCCAGCAGTTGCAGCAGGCTTCATTACTCATTAGTTTTTATCTCAGCTCAAACCCACAGCCCAGGGATCGAAGTACTGGCTTCTTCCAATCATGACCGCTTCCAATGGATTAATTCAATAAACAAACGGACTGCACGAGAGATCATTTGATTAGCCGTCGGCGTCTTAGCCCTCGATGTCTAATGATGGTTGTCTGGACTGGGAGGAATCATTTCAACGAGGATTAGCTACCGATAAAAATGGTTTGTTAGTTTTAACTGGCTCGACTCATAGACGTTTACTCTCTTTGAATTTTAACCACACCAGGGATCCTCATATTGTTAGTTTTATCTAAACTCGAAACATAAACGTTTACTCCATTTGAATATTTACACAAGGGATCTTCAAATTTGTTATCTGAAGCGACAAAGACAATGTAGAAAACAGAATGAACTAATTTACTCATTCATGTTAAGGTGATTTACACTGATTCCCTGCATTATAGATTCGCCTGAAAAGATGGGTTAGTCTTTCTGGGGCGTGACGTGTCGTTACGTTTTCAGTGACCATTGATACAGACTCAGGTCTAATTAGTTTATAACTTTTTACCCGTCACATCTATCAATGGAAGACGCAAGAAAAGGAGCGAAATCAAACGAGATCGTAGACATGAATTTTTGGACCTCAACTGAGAATTGAGACCCACTGCTTCAGCTGAACAGACCAGATGTAATGTGGACCAGTGCAAATTTTTAACGAGTAAGACGCTGGTGCTGTACCATTAGAATCTGGTGCTGTACCATTAGAAGCTGGTGCTGAACCATTAGAAGCTGGTGCTGTACCATTAGAAGCTGGTGCTGTACCATTAAAAGCTGGTGCTGTACCATTAGAAGCTGGTGCTGTACCATTAGACGCTGGTGCTGTACCATTAGAAGCTGATGCTGTACCATTAGACGCTGGTGCTGTACCATTAGAAGCTGGTGCTGTACCATTAGACGCTGGTGTTGTACCATTAGAAGCTGGTGCTGTACCATTAGACGCTGGTGCTGTACCATTAGAAGTTGGTGCTGTACCATTAGAAGCTGGTGCTGTACCATTAGAAGCTGGTGCTGTACCATTAGAAGCTGATGCTGCACCATTAGAAGCTGGTGCTGTACCATTAGACGCTGGTGCTGTACCATTAGAAGCTGGTGCTGTACCATTAGAAGCTGATGCTGTACCATTAGAGGAGGTGCAGAAATTGGTATTAAATGAACGTGTGTTTAAGGCAGTGCTTCTCAATTATTTTCTGTCATGCCCCCACTAGGAAGAAGAAATTATTTCGCGCCCCTCGCTCCGCGACTGTAAATACTATCATTTGTCAATCAAATTGTTATAAGTAGCTACCTGGGGGGAGCGCCCCACTATTTGAGAAGCAATGGTTTAAGGGGAGATATAGAAGTCATATTAGAGTTTGTGTTTCTTTCAGGACACTACTCTTCACGACAACTTCCATTATTTTAGGGATTGTCATCGGGTCATTAACATAAACGAAAAATTTATCTTATAACCAAAGCTTTTTTTTTTTTTTTTAAATCAAAGCCAAAAATATATATTTAAAAAAAAAAACTTATTGTTTCATTGACTTAAAAAAATGCTTTTGACAATGCACAGGTTCTTGCATGTGCATGAAAAAAAAAACAAGTGTTTTTTTTTTTTAAAAATTATATGTTAGATGTTAACGATGACCAAGTCTGTTATTTGTCACAAAAGAATAATACAATTTTTTTTTAAACACCACAGGCGATTTCTTGCTTACCGCGTAAAGACCATAACGAGTTGTTGATGACGAAGACTGAGTGAGCAGATGGGCGGTACTCGGGGTTGTTTTATCATTAATCACGAGGGGGGGGGCGATGGCAGACGGAGGGTTAATGGCAAAATGCAGCGCATATTGAAAGGGGGGGGGATTACGTGCCAGCTGGGCTGATGGCCATTTCCAGGTCAATGACCCCGCCCGCCCCTCACATCACCCTCCCTTGTCAGCAGTGCATATCAAGACCAGGGTTCCATCCAACCCCCGCCCTCAATCATTACACATTCCGAAACCAACAACAAAATCGGGATCCATATCCTGGATGAGGCATGGCGATGTCCAATGTTTAGTCCATTTATCTCATTAAAGCTGTTGGGTCGCAATGCAAACACGACGTAAGAATATAATGCCGACTTTCGAGGCGCGGTCTAAAAACTGGGACTCTGCAAGCCTGACCAGCACAATTTTG
This sequence comes from Radix auricularia, assembly GCA_002072015.1. Classification (NCBI taxonomy): domain Eukaryota; kingdom Metazoa; phylum Mollusca; class Gastropoda; family Lymnaeidae; genus Radix; species Radix auricularia. Next base: position 575,582 of record MUZC01000170.1, on the reverse strand, counting down.
TCAGTACCACGCGACACAACACATCGCCTGATGAATGGACGATACGTTTAATTAAGTTACATCCTAGGTCTGAAGATTATACACGATGGTTCAAGAGACTCAGGAAACAACTATTTCCCCCCCCACGATGATGAAGACTGAGATAAAATACATGACATGACAATCGGTGAAATCGTGAGTGTTCCGTTATCCTGTCTGAAGGAAGCTGTGATTGAATCTGACGGAATGAATCTCTGGTGCTACATTTTAAACAACCGGCGGATTTCTACATGTATATTTATTTATTTTTACATTAGGCGAAAAATGGCATGTCCGAATGTGGACTCAGATTTTAGTGTGTAGGATTAAGCAAAAAAACTCAAAACCTTTGATGCTCATAATACACGCTAAAGTATCCTCATATCTTTAAAAACAAAAAAACTTACACCAACTTTACTTTATCTTATATGTTGCAGACGCTTTTTCCACAGACATTGAGTCAACCTAGCAGCTAAGTGTAATCATGCCATCATGCCCAACTGGGCTCAAATCTTTCGGTGTAAACTATAGTGTGGGCAGCGGATGAACGCCACATGATCGGCTCATCTAGAGATTTTTTGACGCAGTCAGTTTAATAATATAATTTTACTGTATTCAGCATCCTATGAAATCATGTTCCATTTCATGATGGATTACTTCGAAAAGATCGATTCCTAGGGATGGTCAGTGAAAATTTCTTGATGTTATTCTCCCATGTTATCATAAGCCTTACTGTGTAGGTTTAGTTCAATCAAACGTCGAAGACACCAGAAACTAGTTCATAACAGAAAACAACCACATCCTCACAACCATATTAATTTTAGTTTTTACCTCTATGAAAACTAATATCAAAATTGGTTTTTTTATTATTCTATTACACTTAAATTCGTGTAGTCTGAGTTGTCCGAACTGTGGTCTAATGACCGTCGAGTATTGACCAATCTCCGACCTGACCCTGCACACAGTGGTCGTCCTAGACCCGTTAGTGGCGTGAGACTGAGACATCCGATCCATATCAGACTGAGACATCCGATCCATATCCACCTGACCGACCGTGCACTTGCGGGGGGGGGGGGCTGGTTCTTTACCGCATTAACGTCAACAACATAGGGGCCACCATACCTGCAACAAACTAATTTATGTCTTCTTGTCCTTTCAACCAAGATCGATATCTGTCTTTCAGTGTAAAAGGGCCAACACAGAAGAGTAAGAAAAATCAATCAGTAAAACTTACATCAATATTGCACTTACCGACATGCGGGCCTTAACGTAACGCGTCTATCATATTGAAGCTTTGACTCGTCTCACGACTAGTGTAGCATTGATTGAACTTGAAGACGTGTGTCATGGGGTGACGTTGGACCTTTGATCGGTTATGATAACGTCCCCGGGCCAGGACTCACGATTGTCCACATGCACACAATGAACTGAGTCCATGACACCAGGAGATTATCAACGGATTTAGAATTTAAGTGGGTGGTTCTGCCCGCCCCCATCCCCCATCTGATGTCTATCCAATATTTGCCTTATTGCCACATACAGAGGTGAAATCGAGAACGAGGAACTCAACATACAAAATAATTCTACATTAAAGGAGATCACGTGACCAAGTGTTGCATTACAGTGAACCATGGCCGTAAGAGTACACACTATTGTCATGTACAAGCGCGTAATTAGTGGGTATGCGGGATCTCCAACAGCTGGGGGGTTCAGGTTTTGGAGACTCTTGGTGTTTCTGCTGTCATCCGCCCACATATTAGTCGACATATTAATTGATAAGCCACTGTATGACGTTACTAATATCTGATCAATAAAACTTCAGCACGGCCGTCCCGTGAGTACAAGAAACTCTGGTCATTGGACAAGTATCCCTAGAGATATCGCCAACTTAACATATTGCCAAAAATAATATGCCTTGAAGGAAAGAAATCAATGTTATATAAACTAGTAAATGTATGTATAAAACTTGTCAGATATATTTTTTTTAAAGTTCTAATACAAAAGGCATCTGAACATGAAGCTGAAGACATTAGTTGAAAACAGTGTGACAGATTCGCAGCTTGAATGAAAAAGTGGCTTATAAACTATAGCAAGCCCTGTGGAAAATTAGTTGTAAATTCATTTCTAGACTTAAAGCATGTGAAGGGAGGGGGTAAAACTTATATTTAAAATCCGAGAGTCTAAATCTAAAATTGTGTTTGATAGAGCTTCATAAGACTATCAAAATATTATTTTACTTGAATAAATGTACATGTGGAAGATGTCAGCACGGCCGTGGTTCTGATTCACAGTCGGATAACACGGAACAACATTCAATAAACTGTTTGTGTAAGCATTGCCTCCAAACGTCTGAGCAATTTTAAGTCTAGGCCTGAAAATTACCACCACATACATGGAAATGACCAATACACGGAACTGGCCATCACATGGAATTAAGTTGAACTAACCATCACATAGAACTGACCAACACATGGATATGACAATCACATGATTCTCAATCGTCGAAAATTAATGTTTATTATTTTTTTTTAATTCTGCATGTGGGCTAAACTCTAAAATTCAGGCCTTAAAACGTTATCACAAGGGAGGAAATAAAATGAGATCCAAAGGTGAGAAAGGAAGGGTGAGTAAAGACAATAATGATCAAAAGTTAAGACACGATGCAAGTGAAGATAAACCGATGCAAGTGAAGATAACCAGGTGAAATATTGCAAAAATAAGAAAGGTAAAGGCTGATGCTTAACAAAAATAAAAATAATTGTTTTTTTTGTTGTTGTTTTTTTAGTAAAAAAAAAAAGGATGCAATTAAAGGACGGTTGAGCGGAGGAGCAGAACAAAAATAAAATAAAATACGCAGATTAGAAATTCATAAAATGTTAATCATCGATTAATGAAACGTAATCTTAATTGTAAATGCCACATTGCCAATACAGTTAGGACTTTAAAAAATTATTTTTTTGTTAAAATGGAAATGAAGAAATTAAAGAGAGATAATCAAGGTAAAACGAATATGGAAAATAGTTTATTTAAGATTTTTTGGTTATTTCCCTTTCAAGATTTGAATTGCTTGGGAACGAACCTTCGTGGTACGGTGTGCCGTCTTTCCATGATTCGTCTGTAGCACAAAATATAACGTTATAAACAAGCATTAAGTAAATTGCTATGTATATCAATTTGTAAATGATAAATGTACAATTTATATTTCATTAAAGGGGAGACTTTCTGTGCCCACCCCGAATTTCTATCAATAATCTGCCTTAATCTCTGTTATACATAGGAGTATAGGTAGTCGTTCAGTGAATGTATAATGTATGCAGTGTTAGTTAAGAAAAAAAAAATGTAGAAATTATAAGTCCGTATGCAAACCACACACAAATATCTGAAGACATCAGTGCAGGTCACAGTGACATTCTCTGGTCCTGTTCCCCTTTGTATCAGATGTCTTCGTTACACCCCCCCCCCCCGTGTTTAAACACGGCTCAAGCCACGGTCATGTGACGGAAGCCAAGAGTACTCACATGGCCGGAAGTGCGATTCTGTTGAAGAGACTCCCTATGACGGACGGTCTGCGGTCCGAGTCGGCTGCTACATCAAACGACTTCCTCCTGGGGGACTTCTCCACATGGTGGCCAGTCCTCAACAGTGACCCATCTGAGGACGAGAGGACACGATTCAGTGGAATTTATTCATATATGGATTATTGTTGGCAGTTGAAGAGAAAAAAACACACGAGTCAATCAATAAGATAATATAATCATTTCACTATCCAGTGGGTCAATCAATATCATCCAGTGTAATCAATTTTTGAGGGTGGCATTAATTTTTTTCTAAAGCTTTATCAAACCGAGACTTGACAAACTGTGAGCAAATGAAGAAATAGAAAACTTAAAAACGAGTCTGAATAAAAGAATAGAATAACTTTGTAGAGCATCGTTTCAAACAACAGTTCCTTATGAAATTAGAAGACGTCTTCGTTCAACATCTCAAATTAAGGCATACACATCAACGTGGTCAATTTCCTGAATGGCCAAGTACCAAGTGAATGACCAGCTATCACTTAGATTTAGATGACCAACGGCAACCTACCCAATAGATGACAAATTAAGGGTCTTTATATCGCGCACATTTTGTTTCACCCGTCCTATTAGTTCACATGATTACTTTTATCCAATAGATTTTTTGTTTAAACATGGCCGTAGAGTTATGCAAATATAGTGGAACTCGCTGGGGAGAAATACCAAACAAACTTCATTGACTGCAAACCGCCAAGCCAGTAGCAAACGCTAGCAGACAGTCTATGGATACCACGTCATGGATAAACAATATCACGCCACTTTTACGTCAAATGTTTTGTGGTGCCAAGATCGGATATGAATCAACCACACAGGACGCACAAGTAGTATATAAATATGCCCTAGTACGCGGGTAATACCAAGGTAAGTCTCTAGAACCACACCCATCACAATCGAGAGAACGTGAATTTATTATTAAATAGCCATGCGGCATGAAGCCATATGACCTCATGGACGCGACAGCCAAGGGCTATGAAAACATATCTAACTATAAATCCTGAACTTATCTTTCCTTTATTAAAGAACAGCGAATGTGAGAGGGATGTGGAGAAATTTATAATCTGGACCGGTTAACAATAACACACAAACACGTACACACATGTATATAAATTAAGTATGTACTGATTAAAAATATTTTTTCGATTAATCGGGAAAAAATGTAATCGATTGATTTAGAGTTACATTTTTATAATGCATATATAAATACCGTTAAGTCACGATTCATTATTTCGAAAAATCGGTTAATTCGCGGTAACTTCGTGGCTTCCAAATTTTGTGACGTAACACAGCAAATCCGTTCATCTTTGCAAGAAATAAGGGAAATATTTTTTTTGTTTATGCATGCACGTTTATATAAATAGTAATAATACGAGGGGAAATTATGTAATTAACACAAAAACATAAATTATTAATAAATTGGAAAAATATTACAAACGTTTTCTGAACTTGTAATCGAATTTTAATCGATCAAATTAATTTTAATCCATTGAGATTTTAACGATTAATCAATCGTTAATTTCCGCAGCCCTAATATAGATATATTCCAAGCAACTTTTTATCATTGACATATTTTCATAAAGCAGCAGAATCCACTCTGCCTATGATCAAAATCCACCGCTTCTCAATTAAAAATGCAACAAATTAAAATTTCGATACCATATGTTCGCTTTTTATTACTGATAATTGGTAGTCTGTCAATATTACCGCACATATGCCATGAAATACCAGAGTGAATTTACCCGTAGTTATTTTTAAGTGTATACATAAACACACTCAAGGATCCACACAAGGAAAACACCAACAAAAAAAAACAACAAAAAAACAACAACAAATAAATAAATTTTAAAAAAAGTTACTTTTAAAATAAATCAGTACAATATTGAGAGTTGTCATCCCGACTTACTCCCCCTTTTAATACTAAGGCGATACACAATGAGATTCAGAAACTCGTTACATAGTCGACATCTATGATTTAATTAGAAATCTACAGCAATATTTAAAAAAAAAATAATAATACCTAAAGACTGCCAAAAAGAGTTGGGATTACATATATGAGGTGCAGTGGTCTGGGTATGAGTAGTGTAGAATTGCAATGCATGGATGTCTCAATATGACCATAAAAAATACGTTGTGTGTCACTGAAAGCATTTGGGTAAACCCGGAATAAGAGAGCTCACAACAGATCAGAAACGTGACATTCACTTGTCGTAGCAGGTCATGACTTTGTCAATCAGAGACACGTAATAGGCTTAATACCCTGGGATAATTTCATAGGGCAAGGTCGTGGGACAGACACGATTTTTTTTCCCCACAAGTCCAGTCAAAATAATAATAATAAAAAGAATATAATATAATATCATTAATTTATGGTTAAGTGAGTCGGGCACATGCACATTTTTTAAGAGTAGACGGACCGGCACAGCAAGTTAAGTGAGTAAAGCGGCAGTGGAACAATGAAGAGACCTTGACCTCGCTGCCATGCCAGACAGTTACGTAAACAAAGCCATCATCCGTATTGAATGCTCACAGGCACGTCGCGTGTGTCTTGCTTGTCAATGCACTCTTTTCTTGGATCTCTTTCTCTCTCTCTCTCAAACGCAAAACATATACATGCAACCTTTTCAACATATCTACTTATTCCTAGCTTCAGGTATGAAGAAATCTATTGATCGCTGACACTTTGAAGTCCACAGTGATCAATAGACCAACACCAACGACAATCAAGGTAAAGTACTTGAAGGCGTTTTTCCCCCCTTCTGCCAACGTGTTTCACTTAAAACGAGGACAACTAAGGATAGTTTAGCACGGTGTTCAGCCCTGATCCCGTCACACATTAAACTGCTTTTGTCAGTTTGTAGCTGAGGTCATTGCATCATTGATGTTCTCTCTCATGCCCATGTAATCATAACCATGTAAGGTCCCACAATGTCCGCATCAATCACAAAGGCAATAACAAGGTAAAGTTTGTAATTACAGATCAGCCGGTTAGACAGACATTCATCCAAGTAACTACGTAAAATGTGCATGTAATCATAGATCATACGGTTAGACATACATTCAGGTGACAACGTAAAAAAAAGTTTGTAATCACAGATCAGACATCGAAGTAACAAATTAAGTGTGTAGTCGCTGGTCAGACATCCAACTAAAAAACAGCTTTAAAAAATTCCCAAGAAAGGAAGCAACTTGTGCACGTCATTGTGCATGTATGTGTACGTGTATGTGCGGGAATTAAAGGGGGAAAAAAGACTTTGGGAAATTCCCGTAACAAAGCTAACAACATATCCAGGCAGTAGATGAGAAAGTCCCCAACTTTGACAGCCCGTGGTGGAGATGTCTAATGGCTATAAATCGTCCGACTTCAATATAAATAAGAGATTATACATATTTCTGCCCGGCGGTGAGCAAGCAGTCACTGGGGTGGAAATATGAAAAGGAAAAAAAAAACAAAGACGTACTCGAACAAAAAACAGTTAATAAAATTAGATTTTTAAAAATGCAAGAAAAGAAATGAAACAACATTGATTCAAGTTCCAAAAAATAAAATGCGACTTCTCTTGTATTCCCGACAAAAGGAAACCCACAGGTTGTAAAACAATTCTTTTGGGGATCTCTGATTGAAACTGGCAATAAAACCCGCGGAGAGAGGATGTGGGACAAAATAAAAATGACGTGTGGGCTGAAAGACCCGGCTGAGACGAATCCAACGAGTCAATGACGAATGTCCTGGCTCTTTAAGCACTTCAATCAGCGAGCATTGTACGAGGGCTAAAACTAGCCTCCCAGGGGCCCTATTAGTAGGGCAGCATCAGCGAGCGGGCGGGGAGAGGCGGAACTTCTACGTCAGCCACTTCTGAAGGCGCTCAGACCATCAGTGACGTCCGCCTATTGAATTAAGTCAACACTTTAGTCCTGTCATGAGCCATTCATCTAGAAAGCATTACCCTTATATCGCCACCCTTCCGCTGTATCAATAAAACAATGCAAACATTTGACTACTTCTGGAACTAGACCTACACCAAGGGCTGCTCTAGCACAGACAACCAGACACAGACATATGTCAACATTTCTTTCAACGCGAAGGGGGTCAGAATGGCCTAGGCACAGAAACCGATATTAAGATGCGTTCGAAATTTAAAAAATGAAATTTAAATCCTATGCAATCCCAGCAATTTATTCAATACGACATGTTGCATATGGAACAGATGTAACGATACCGGGTCCATCCTGAATCTTAAACTCAGAACCCCTGATTTGAGTCTAGTAGAAGGGGTAATAATGGTTCGATCGAAATTGATCTAAACGCTATGCTTTTAGTGGTTCGATACTCGGAACTTAAGGATATCGCTTGAGCCTTTTTTTCAACGCATGCGCACCACGCCGAAAATCTGGATTATAAAAAAAAACATGGTCTGAAAATTTAAGCCGACCATACCCAACTCAAATAGCGGCTAAAGTACATCCACACGCAAAAAGGGGGAAGCGATATAACAGGAAATGGGGGAAAACAAATCAATGTGACACAGCAGGGCAGACAATTCAAGTGAGACCACGTAACAGTGGGTTATAAGCCTGGTTGCTCTTGGTAGCTTACCCTGCTGGCATCACCGATCACTAGCTGTCAGTTTTGATGACCAGAACTTATGTACTTTTCTTACTCAATAAACATATATCAAGTAACATAGACTGAACGATGTGAATGCAAAGCATCTCGGGCGACAACCTGCAGCACCTATACTAAGATGAAGGAACTTAGCTGCGGTGTAAAAGTACTTTTTTGGATTCTTTGGATTTCACCGCAGCTAAGTTCCTTCATTTTATTTTTTATTTTCGTTTTATTTGTGTATTGTATGTTCGTTGATAAAGGCTCTTTGCTAGTGTTGTTTTCGTCGACGAAAACTAAAACTAAAACCTTCGTTGACGAAAATATTGACTTTTTCGTCAACGAGAACTAAAACTAAAACTAAAATTAGCAGCAAGACTAAAACTAGACGAAAACTAAATCTGGTAGACAAAAGACTAAATAAAAACTGAAACTAAAACTCCTCAACGAAATAAAAACTAAAATCCCCATTTATCGTTCTTTTCCGGTACTGCGGGCGAACCAACTATTTTACGAAATTATTATGAATTTTAATCTAGGACATATCTAATGTCTTTGATGATCGCGCATGCGCATCAACTGGGCGATAATTAATGCTGCCAGCGCTAGGTTTTTCAACCTAGTTCTAGGTTGTTGTTTGTTTTTTTTTACCTCATCTAAGTTTCTAGGTTTTTTTATTTTAAAAAAGTCATATTCTAGTTTGTTTTTTTGTTTTTTTTAAATAATTGTTTTTTTAAAATAGTAAATATCATTAAATATGCGATGTGCCGAACATACAGGTTTACTCGAAGGCGATAAAGTTGTTAAGTCATCAGTAATTCCAGCACTTATGGCCTATGGACATAGAATATCATCTTCTTGAGGCACAGTCCGATCAAGCTCTGGACGCATCACTAAAAGAGCTAGCAGTCACATATTTTTGGATGGCTTGAGGCGACGATTTGAGTTTGCGTTGGTACCAGAGTCTAATATTTTTTAACCTATACCTTCCGCTGCTTGCCTGCTTGATCCTACAACTGTGCCAGCACTGTTCATTTCAGGAAAAGAGCACCTTCTAAATGCAGCAAAACAGTTTGTGTTGCAAGAAGAAACTGCTTCAGCAGCAGCAGCCACAGTAAGTGAACAGCTTGGTCAAGTGATTTCAGCTGCTGGTCAGCCTATTCCTAACCGAAATATCCCTGCAACTGCGTCTGCTGATAGCGTTTGTTCAACAGCCCTGACTACATCTGGACCTCTCAAGCGCATCAAATCCCTGACGCAACACATTGCGAACAACGCACACATCACTAATATTATATCTGCAGTTCGTGGGCCTGAAGACGAACTGGAAGATTATTTGTTGCACTATCAAGAAGCTGCCACAGCAGTCAGTGAGGGTAACAATGGTTTAAGCTTTAATTTTGACTTACGTTTTTGGTTTCTTATTGTTGTTACGTTTTTAGTTGTTGTTTTTTTGTACATACACCTCAAGTCTGCTAGTCTACAACATAGTCAAAAATTGAGTCATTGCATTGCCACATAACATAATAATAATGTGATAGTGTGACTTATAATGTGACAATGGAGTGAATGGACTGAGTCTTAGTACACTGAGCTGTCATCTCTGTGACTACTATATATTAGGGCTGTTATCGATTAAATTAAATTTAATCGTTAACTTTTGAAAAATTACCGATTAATTAATCGATAATTTCGTTAAAGCTAGAAATAAAGATGTTTGACGTCATTAAACTTAAAATTTTAAGGGAAGTAATAAAAACAGGCAATTGATATTTGTATTAAGTTATTTTTAAAACATAGTTAATGAAAATATAAGTTAAATAACGTATTTAAGTTTAGGCATTTGAATGAAAATTTCTAATTAATTTTAAAATATAAAATTAATACAGCCATATAGAAATTGTTTGATGATTGACAGAAAGACGTGGTTCAAAGGTTTTTTTTTTTTTCTAAGACCTCATAATCATTTTTTTTCACTCGGTTTGTTTTCCTTCACATTTTGTGCCATCTTATGGCATTTTTTAAAATGCCCTTAACTTAAGTATTTAATTTAATTTAATTTAATTTAATTTCAAAGATATAATATTCTTAGGAGAATCATTTAAATATAGTCTAAGTATTTCAATATAAAATCTATGAATTTAAATTTTGTTATTGTTAATAAAGTAAAAACAAAGTTGTTTTTTTAAAATATCATTGTCCTTATAAAACAGGTTATTTTAAAGTTTACACTTTCCAACTTTCTTGTATCGGAGAAGTTTGTACGTAAAAACAAAAATAAACTATTATTAATAATTTATTAATAAATCGAATTTAAAAAATAAAAATAAAAAAATTAAAAAAAAATTCTTTAATTTTAATCACTATTTTATCGATTAAAATAATTTACCGATTAATCGAGAAGTTAATCGGTAATTTCCGCAGCCCTACTATATATGCTTCAATCTGTTTCAACAATTGGTCATGAACAATGATGTTATTATTTTTAGGTGTTTACAAGACTAAAACTAAAAGGGAAACTAAAATGAATAAGACGAAAACTAAAACTCTGGTGTTTTAGTTTTAGTCGACGAAAACTAAAACGAAAACTAAAATTGGGCCTAAAACTAAAACTAGACTAAAACTAAAATTATTACAGAAAAAACGAAATAAAAACTGAAACTAGAATAGGACCTGGGACTAAAACAACATTACTCTTTGCCGAAACGTTCGCTGTTTTGTTACGTCCGGTCAGGCTAACCCTTACCTTGTTTACGTCGTTTCCATTTAATTTTGTATAAGCCTGATTGCAGTCCTACCCCTCATTTTGTTTAGCAGCTATACTATTTCTGTTTGGCTAGCGAGATCGTCCGTCTGAATCAACAACCAGACCTCAACCACCGCATCATCTTGAAAATCTGGCCCGGCAATAACTGAATGACTAAGAAATTGCTGTTACACCAACGAGTTTTCACTGTGGGGTAACATTTTGGTTCCCCGCCCTTGATATGACGGATCTATGTATTATATAATCACTACCACTTATATCAAGTATTCTAGTACCCATTACTAGGAACTCTATATCAATAGCATCAATTAAGATTCATTTTATTTATTTATTATTTTAAAATTAAAACTAGCCTTCAAAACGATGGAAAGAAAGTTTTATTCTGAAGGCAGGACCTTAAAAAGCCGTGATACGAGGCCGAATATTATTACTGCTACTTGGGAGGGGGGGGTAAACCCAAGTGTATAATTTGTGGAGTTGGTATGGCTATAATCAAGGAATATAAGACGGCACAATGAGACTAAACATCAAGACGAGTTTTTTTTTTAAAGTGTGGAAGCAAACCAGAGGCTCCAGAAGGTAGAACAAGTTAAGAGACAGCTCACATCACATCACACGTTTTCAGCGAAACTCTTGAGTAAGCAAGTATTTTTGTGGAGGAGGACATAAAAGCTTCTGACCGACCAACATAAGAGATCCTGATGCGCTCCATGGTGAAATTATGTGATATCTTGAGTTCAAATAAAAAGTAGATGTTTGTAAACGAAAGTTTTAGTTTAGTAGAAATGCGGGTGCTGACGGATTGGTAAGATGGCCACTGGTACAGTTTGAAAGAGGCAAATAGCTTGGCGCATAATCCTTTCCTTGCGGTGGGAGTAATGACAAGACTGACACTGCAATGCTCGTCATCTTCAACCGTGGAGAAGAAATATCGAACAGGAAAAGACATTTTTGACGAGGCATGTCAAAGGTTATCCAACATGAACGAACTTAAGGACAAACGTGATGGAGTACCGGCGACGAGCGGGGAAAAAAATGGATTTGTTTAGAATGATACGGTTAAAGATGCAGAAGATCTGTACTAGTGAATTGAATGCATTTCACAGCATGATACACCAATAGTCATTATTATGCATTGGAACACTCTGCATTAAATGTGTATCAAGCACTGTAACACAAATTGAATTAATCGGAACCAAATATTCGAATCACCACCATTGTAATTAATTTTTTACTAGAATTGAACTCGATTCCTGCAACACACTGTGTCTAAGTCAGGGAGACTTTCACGTTAGGCGCTTCTATCTGATGGAGGAGATTTCTTAAATCATGGACTTTCGGTTTTTAGGGACAAAAGTAGTAAATGTAGAGATGGTTTTTTTTTTCCTCAGATCTATTCTCCGCCCTATTAAGGGCTTGAACCATTTCTCAAGGAAAAAATATGGCATTGTAAGACAGGCAAAGTTTACAAGTTAAAAGATGCTACGGCCTCGTTCATATGTGCCTCGAAATTTGAGCTCTTTTGGTAGATCATATATGTGTGAGTAGCGGTTTTCTGTGATAAATGAAGTAAACTTGCAGTCCATGGCATCACAAGAATCTGAATGAGACAGTACATTATTTCTGACTTAAAGAACTTGCAGTCAAGAAACGTTAGAAGATATCCAGTTCTGACAAACGGCATGTGAGTGCAAACGGGTACGCCTTACAATGATCATGTACTCATTAAAATTAGTTTTCTGTTTTATTTTATATTTACTTTCTAAAAAGGTCAATTTTTTTGCTTATTTACTGTTTGTCATGTCGCAATCGAAACCTTGAAAGTTTATTGAGCTTTTGGCACTCAACGATTGAGTTTGATAAACTTGCCCAAGAGTTAAGGAAACTTTAGACCAGTTTTTGTCTAAACCATCGTGTGTCGGATTTCCCCTCCGTAACAAGGTTACGTTTTGTTATCAAACTCATCTTGGCTTGGAATTTTATTAATGGCTGCGATACAGGGGGCTATAACCCCCGCCAACCTCAACGGTTACGCCACACTTTCTATGCCAAATGTTCATAGCTTGAAAAGGGAAGTCAAATACAATTAACATTAATGTATGAGATCAGCAATCAAATCGGCTTAAAACGCTGTTGAGCATTCATATTTTGGAGATGGCATTTTGTGCAAGCGAATGAAAATATGACAATCTTCAATTAAAACTCTTAACAATACAACAACACACAAACAAAAAACAAACACACATAGATACGCAACTGATAATAGCCTCTTTAAACTTGGAGTTTAGAGCAGCACAAAAGCTTACATTGGGAATACGTCAAGCTCGGTCAATGGTTTGAAAAAAATCACGTCTTAGTGGTCTTAGAATAAGACAAATGAAAGTGGAACGTTACATTAGACAGTGTCAGTAACAACAGGTCCTTACTAGTGATATAAAAACAAACACAGCAGAGGAATTATAGAATGGAATTTACCCATTATTTCCAAGGATTAAACACAGAGAAGGTTATAATGAGAAATTGTGACAGAACTAACGCGTTATTTGGTGAGGTGGAAAAAATGGGGTTGAGACTGCAATCAAGCTTATAAATTAGTAAATGTTGACTCTTGCACAAACACAACCAGGTGGGTCAGTCTTGAGAATAGGCTAATCCAAGAGAATGGGACTCTTGCACCACACGAGATGAATGTTGTGTTTGCGCTGACCAATTTATCATTTTTCACACCCGCTCACTCCTTTCCTATTTAACCTCACAATACTCTCATCCTACTTTGCTTTCATTGACTCTTTGGATATTACATTCGTTTTATTTGTGTACTATTTGTTCGATGAGGAAGGCTCTTTGCAGAAATGTTGGCTGTTTTGTTAAGTCCTTTCAGGCTAACTCTTACCCTGTTTACCTGTTTTTCATTTACTATATTTGGTGTATTTTGTTGTGAACAAACAGTGCAAATGATTCACCTTTTCAAAAGCAATATTCAGTCAGCAGTATGCCCTATTCTATTTCACTTGGGTGTAGGGAGCTGCTAGGTTCCAGATTCCTCTGAGATAAAACTTAGTTTATCTTGTACTATCTGTGACATTTTAATTATTGCGTAACTTGAATTCTATAACGATTGAATATTCTGTGGATATGCTCTAGCCACTCTGTCGATGTAAATTGTTAACTTCTTAGCTACACCATGTTCTTCTTTTTTTTTCTTTTTTTTTTTGTACGTTAAACAAAAAAACCCGTGTAACATGCGACCGTCAAAATAAATCGCAACAAGAAGCGAGTCAAACTTGTTAATAATCGTTTGAGAGCCACTCGTCTTGGCCAGCAAGAATCTCGCCAGACAAGACTAACTCGCTGTCCAGGGGTTCCTGTAATCGGGTTACACGTGGAAGTGTCTTGGTAAGTGACGTGCCGTCGATTGAATGTAGCGTGTGATTACTGGATGCCGGAGCTCACCAACAGATAACGACAGAGCCTACTTACAAGGACCGATACGTGCATGAGATGAAGTGGGGCCGGCGGAACGATGGAGATGTTCGTCATTCTGAATGACATGCTACATCTACCCATTATCTGCGTGGCGTGTTAGATCTACCGATTATATGCGTGGCGTGTTATGTCTACCCATTATCATTATCTGCGTGGCGTGTTATGTCTACCCATTATCTGCGTGGCGTGTTATGTCTACCCATTATCATTATCTGCGTGGCGTGTTATGTCTACCCATTATTATCTGCGTGGCGTGTTAGATCTACCCATTATATGCGTGGCGTGATATGTCTACCCATTATATGCGTGGCGTGTTAGGTCTACCCATTATATGCGTGGCGTGTTATGACAACCCGTTATATGCGTGGCGTGTTAGGTCTACCCATTATTAGCGTGGCGTGTTAGATCTACCCATTATATGCGTGGCGTGATATGTCTACCCATTATATGCGTGGCGTGTTAGGTCTACCCATTATATGCGTGGCGTGTTATGACAACCCATTATATGCGTGGCGTGTTAGGTCTACCCATTATTAGCGTGGCGTGTTAGATCTACCCATTATTAGCGTGCGTGCTAGATCTACCCATTATTAGCGTGGCGTGTTAGGTCTACCCATTGTTAGCGTGGCGTGTTAGATCTATCCATTATCTGCGTGGTGTGTTAGATATTACCACTCTTAGCTAAATGGGTAAGACTAGGTAATAACTTTCCAGTTGGTGTTACTGTAGAAATAGCAACGACTATATGACAGTAAAAAGTGTTTGAAGCTACAACAATCCCTAGCAAACTATCAAAAAATCTTTAAGGATTCATTACAAATGGAGTTTGAATGCTGGTTTATATTTAAAATCTTAAATGAAGCACATGTCGCCTACCAGGAATAGACGTGTTGCTAAACATATCCTTTGAAGTGACTCACATGCCGCCCACCACGGGACGACATGGGACAGACATTCATTATATTACCAACTAATCCAACTTTGTTATTAGAGACGTTACGAGGCTGGCGTCTCGTGTCGGGTTACATGGATCGGATATTACCAGGATCACAGTGGTCATGGCAACAAGGGAAAAACCCGATTCCAATAACAGGAAAATATTTAATATTGTAAAAATACCTGCTCCCATTTCAATAGCGGTAGTTATTTTGTAAATAACACCAGCCTGGAATGACTCATACTAAGGATATATTTCATGTTCGCTGGCTTCAATCTCCCATTATATCAACATATCAGAATATAAATTATATTATTTACTTTTTATTGCAAATCTTCTTTTTTTTTTTTTTTTTTTTTTTT
>MUZC01000170.1:548502-559817 GCA_002072015.1 Radix auricularia | reverse complement strand
GGGGGGGGAGGAATAAAGCATTATTGTCTGTGTATTTAAGAACGGCGAGCAGTGCAATGTCTGCAATTTTTTTAATACATTTTGGCGTTATTTAAAGATTCAAGAATTGCAGTGGTGTAGGAATGTAGACAACATTGATCGTATCTTTCATCTTTCTAGAGTCTGGAGTGTCAATGGTGGAAGACCACAGACAATATTGATCGCGTTCATGGTTGGTTCGTTGTGTAAATTTGCACACAGGTATTTATATATTTTTTAAAGTATTTTTTAAAAAAGTATTTTTTAAACAAATTCCAACAAGCGACTAGATAATTTTCATTCAGCCCTAATGTCAGAGAGGTCTAAAGCCAGGAAACTCTACTTAATATACTCACATGGCTCCGGGCGGTGTTCATAAATTCTAAATCACACTTCCTTTAGTCATATTTTCTGATATGTTCTGTGCTGAATGCCAATCTTCTGTCCGCTGAGATTGTCACCTCTACAGAACGACTGGATAAATCAACAATACAGCTACCTTAACAAGCATATGGCGGCTACGAAGCAACGACATGAAAACATAATGTAGTTGAATCAAAATGCAATTTAAACCAAATAAATATAGCAACAACAAAAAATAACAGAGTCTTTTGCATTAGTTAAGTCAGATAATCAGATCAGTTGTGCACTGGAGTTGGAATGACGGAATCTTTTTTCACCTCTGAACCCACTGGACCGTGTCTGAAATTCACTGGAGCGTCCCCCGACACAAGGCCGCAGTGTAACAGTCCATTAAAATGTAGTTGAATACAATTGATAAGATTATTTTTAAAACACAACCATGTCATTAAGCGTTTACATGTTTACCGGGTCAATCTTACGCTGGTCTCAAATGTTTACCACCATCTTTAAAACGCCGCATAGAATAATGTTTAAAAAATAAATGAAACCTTACATATTTATAAGTACATGTTCATATGTTGTTTTTTTTAAATGCCGGTTCCCCCGAGTGTTTTCAGGTGATTGTAAATCCATTGATAGCCAATGAAAGTAACTGCGAACGTTTTAAAATATGTAGCTTTCCCCTGAGGACAGATCTTGCAAGTTCAAACGAAAGCCAGATTAATATTAATACCGCCCATATAAAGTAGAGTTGCCGAGTAGAATACCACAACCAGCCAGTCATTTCCTGATGAATTTTGCCTCCAGCATTGGGCCCTAACACGATTGACCTTCAACTTCAACACCTTTTCAACAGGCCTATATAATATTCTAACAGCCAACGTCAGCACACACCATGAAAACATCCCATTTCTTGAACTTTCAAAATCTAGGGGCCATAGGTCACCCTTGGCCCCAAAGGCGTGAAGGATAATACGATATGATTATCGGCGACGGCGCTCAGCCAAACGTGACCGTTCAGTTCATGGCAATGCAGTGCGCCTTTTAAAGTGGAATGCCAGTGCACGAGAACATGCCATTTTTTAAATACGAAGACGCGTCATTTCTCATTTTCGGTGCCTCAATCGTCATTGCTCACAGAAGAACGGACATGATTCTTTGCAGGTGATGCACGAGCACATCCACAAAATTTCACCGATAAACATTGATAAAGTAACACTTGACAGGTACTGGTATTTCTGGTAAACCTTAGCTGTTTAGTAACAATTCAGCCATGCCGAGATGAAACAATTGGGCCAAAGTTTAATCAACTCTACAGTCTTATTTTTTAAGTACAAAAACGTCAGTTGAAAGTTATGAGTCGATGATTCAATAACACTGAACTGAAGCAAACTTGAATAAACAGGAATGCGTCTTTGCACACACGTTGCATAAAGTGGAGTAAGGGGATAATCCCCCACAGCCCGCACATAACTAACTAAGAAATCTCACCTACCGACATCAAAGTAAAGGGGTTTAGAAGTCACATTATAAATTATAAATTACTGAGTCGGGAAATTCATTGAACAATGATCAATCGTTTTTAATTGGCAAAGTAATAAAAGGCGGATATTTTACAATTTAAATAGAGGATCAAACCAAAATAGTTTTTTAAAAAATATGTCTCGCCTTTTTTTTACCCCGTAGAAAAGTTTACAAATTCATTGTACACTGATGGGGCAATTTAATACAATGAACTTTTTAAAAAAATCAACATATACAAGGAAACCTGAGAACTAGACAACACACAACAAAGCAAAAGTGTACAACGCCACAACAACTCATAGTGTAAAACACCACTACGAAGCAATAGTGTACAGTGTACAACAAGAAACAGAGCAATAGTGTAAAACAAGTCAAAAAGCTGAGTCGAATTTGAAAGAGAGTCCGCATGACGTAACACCCTTATGACACTAAATAAACGCTATCTTCGCTGCAGTACCAACACCCAGACTACTTAACGTAGGTGTTATGGGCGCAACTGTACCAACACCCAGACAACTAAATACAACTGTTATGCGCGCAACTGTACCAACACCCAGACAACTAAATACAAGTGCTATGTACGTAACTGTACCAACACCCAGACAGCTAAATACAAGTGCTATGTACTATGTACGCAACTGTACCAACACCCAGATAACTAATTATAAGTGTTACGTTAGAAACTGTATTAACACCTATACTACTAAACATAAGTGTTATGTACGCAACTGTACCAACACCCAGACAACTAAGCATAAGTTATGTTCACAACTGTACCAATACCCATACTGTCCCATACTACTAAACATACGTATTATGTTCGCAACTGTACCAACACTCATACTACTAAACATAAGTTATGTTCGCTGCCATACCAACAATTTTGAAACAAAAATGAAAATGTTACGTTCAAAATTGCAAAAAACCATTTACTTAGCCAAGGCAAAATACTTCTACGCAATTATCGAAACAGACAAAGTAACGTTTGAAGTGTATATGTATCTTCGAAAATACAAAAACCAATTGACTGAATAAAACGTAATGCATTAGTCATGAAATATTGACTATGTGACAGGAATACTTTTACCTTGCTAACTGACGTCGCTGCCAGCAATATCCATACACGTTCATCCTCTCAAATGCAGACAGTCCCAGCGGATGTACGTCCTCGTTAGTCAACCAACACCAATACCACCCACCCAAAACATCGACCCTGGACGCACGCGGTGTTGTACCATCCGGTCCGGTACTTTGGTCAACATTGTCTGGTTACATCGCACACACCCTGACCCCGCCCGGTCTATCCAAGCAACGGATCGATACGCTGATAGGGTGATTGGTACCTGCGTATGGATCATAGACGTGCCCTATACTATGGGCGGGCTGATCAAACGTTTTTTAGAGAGAGACCAAGGTGCTGAAAGTACCTTGAAAGTATCCAGCTGTTGTTCTGGTTGTTACGCTTCTTGTAAGGGATTCATGAAGGAGTGAGGTTGAAATAGTATTGAGGCTTGAAGCTACGGCTCTAAGGTTTTAACATTAGAAATCTCAAAGTGTCGTTGCGATAGTTTAATGTTTTCGTTTTAAAGCGCGCTATTTAATTTGTTTAATAAATAAATCAATCATTTATAAAGTTATCATCAGACGAGTTTCCGCTATGATTTCATTATTGTTGAGCTAGTAGCCGTTTCTAAACTGATATTGCCCAAAAGCAGTTCCGAGTTAAATAACATTCTTAAAATGCCCCATACCAGCATCGTCGACGTCGACCGAAATTTAGATCGATATCTAACCTTAAAACTCGATTAGTATAAAATGACAGATTCTTTTGTATTGTTTTTTACTTTCGATTAATCGATTACGCATATGCAGTGAAATTTTAAATATGCACATATCCAAATCAATCAATATTTGTTGAAAGAGCCGGAAATATCTGACCAATATCCGATGAGCTGATGCCATATAGTTCGGTGAGCTGCACAGATGTCAGTTACTCGGCATTCTGAAAGTCCAGAGTTGTTGCCTGGCAACGTGAATCCGAAAAGATTCCATGAAGTCTGTGAAGAGTGTATTTCAACCGACGGTTGTGGGTCCAGTCGAAAAAATCTCCACGCAAATTGTGTAATAAGCAGCAAAGCAGACGAAAGGAAATTTACTTGTAGACCATGTCATTATAAAAATGAAATCGGGAACAAGAGTCATAGACTCATGCTAGTTAGCAAACTGAAGGTGCTTGATATTAATATTTTATTTATTTAATTATTTATTTATATTTTTTAAATAAGATACAAACTACCCAACACCGAAATCAATCTTATACCATTTGTTGACAAAGATCACCAAAATCCATTAAGAATTCTTGCAGTTTTCAAAGACGTCCAGAGCAATTGCTACGAGCTATGATCGGAACGTTGTGTTACTAACAACTGTATTCCAGAAGTGATCTGTGAGATATCCTGCCACACGAGAATCAGCAAACTCACAATGTAATCTGTGGGTATACCGAAGAATTAACACTTGGGAGGTTCGAGTCTTCACAATATTTGACCGGAGGCCTGGGCTACACTCGATATAATTGCACTGCTAAAGCGTAACAACGCGCTGCAAATGTCGAAATATGAAGCTGTCGCGTAATTCCAAATGTCACTGTAATAGTTGATTGTGCTGTGTAACACGAGACGCTATTGATTGGTAATTAATAATAATAATAAAAACTTATTTGGTAAATTCTGATTAAATAAAAAACACTTTGGCCGAGCACCCCATGCCATTCCAGAATTCTGAGATTAGTCGTAGCCAATCCGAAAACTCGTCAATTCAAACAGTGGACAGCTGTGGCAGTGCTAACTTTTGTTAATGCCATCAACTAATTTACTCTTGCTTTGATAATGTCATAGCCCTAGTTTGAAGCAACGTGAACCTCAATCAAGACGTAGATTGTTTTTAAGAGACCACTCTGCTGCTGTAGAGTTGTAATAGTCAATGAGAGATGTGATGTAAAAATAGATGCCGAAAATCGAATGACGCCCTCTGATTGGCCCCCTTGTATCTCACGGGGGAACACAATCCATGGCGCTCGTCTGCTCCACTTCCGATCTTGACACCGATGACGCTATCCAAACTTGGACGGACAAACCCATTTCACGACGGTGTCAGGAATAGTCACGTGACGTCTGACATCACGACTCACGACCCCCAACACATCCATCACTTGATTGCCTCTCAGAGCTCTGCAGATGTTCACCACTCTTCGACCAAATTCTCTTTCGTATAGTCGGATAGAACCCGTACAATTAGATCGGGGGGCCTATTGGTTTGTGACCATAAAGACAACTGAAGCCCTTTTTAGTAAATATAACTTTAAAAATTTTAGAAAATGTAATATAAAGTATGAATAATTTCTTTGAAAACTTTTCGGTTGTTAGGGTTATATCAAATTTTTTTTTAAATTGTGTTTTACCAATTGACCCATTGTGTACGTCTTTCAATCAGTGGAGGAATGAAACAGTCATGCAAGGCAACTTAGACTCCATACATTTGTGCAGGGGCATTGATTTGGTTGTGATAAAAAAAATAAACATATTTTTTTTTTAAAAATCAAATCAGTTTGTAAACATTTAACAGATCAGGAAGTTGGTTAAGCCATAATACTAAAGCAAGTTAGAGTACATGTGAAATTCAAAAAAATTGAGGTTCAGTGGTGTCTGTCAATAGTAAATAACGGTGTTTCATAACGTTCATTCTAAGCTTGATTTAATAATCATGCATTATAAAACGAAGAAGTGTAAATGCCATTCTCTCGTCACTATTAATCCCTCCATTTAATAGATAGTTACACACAAGATTTTAGAGTTAGACTTATAGCCATATTAGACACAATCAGGGAGTTGGTTGAAAACAAGATGCAAAATAGACGTCACTATGTATGAGATGTGAAGTCCAGGCACTGGTAACCTACTGACCATATAGCTGAGTTGTCATCCAACTTTGCAAAACAGTGCAAACTTAAAACCTTCTACTCTAAAGCGCATAAGGAAGCGAACCGAAATCGAGATGCAAGCTATTAAAACAAATGTATAAAGTAATACGTACTATAAAAAGTTAGAGATTTTCAGACGGATGATCTCCTCAGACTCCGTTAGAAAATGATCAAATTGAAATGGCATCAAGCCATGAGAAAGAACTGATGTCAGGAAACAAACTGTGTTAAAATATTTTGGAAGCCACGACAAATAATACCAAAGAGATGACGCTACAAGACATTCGGTGTACACAAGTCAGTCAACCATCCCACCCCTACACTACCAACTTTTAAGTGTTTAAGGTTCGTGTCAGTAGGTCATCTCTAACAAGCCGGACTTGTCGCACAAAGAAGTCTGATACACAATAACTGAACAAGTGAAAAGTGTTGAGCAAATCAGCGAACCAGTTCCGAAAATGAAATGGCGTGATTCATACCACCCAATCCCTTTGTTAGAAATCACGAACATGAATACTTAACATAAAGATAAACGTTGTCAGGGTTAATGACTACATAAGGATACATTTTAAAACAATCCAGTTCACTGTCGCCTCAGTTAACACGTTTACATAGACTTTAAATAACTATTTTCCCCGAACTTTCAACTCCAATCCTGCCTTCATTGTTCTGTTTCTGTGGGTTTTTTTCAAATGCTGTAGATCAGTGCTTCTAAAACTTTTTTGTTTGACGGACAAGCAGAAATTTTTCCATTGCACTAGGGTCCGGTGAACTATTTTCACTGTACTGACGCGGAAGCGAAATGTTATTATTTTGTTTTATTTTAAGTGCTTATTAGCGAAAAAAGTAACATTCCATAGGGTTAATATTCATGGTTGCAAATAAGGGGTTATAATTAAATTCTTCTGTCATTTTTTTTTTTTTGATAACCTGCGGACCGACAGCGGATGGCTCCCGGAAATCACCGGTCCACGGACCATTACTTTAAGTAGCACTGTTGTATAGATCAGTTAAACTAAATAAAGAACTAAGTAAGAAAACAGTGGAGTCTTGTCGTGAAAGGGACACACACAAAAAAGTTCAACCAATTCATATTATAACTATAAGCAGGCCTGGATACAATGTTTAGATTAACCTTGTCAACTGACACGTGCAACATGCCTGGCCCGTTACTAATTCATGTTATTCTGCAGCTCTGTTAGTCGGGTGATAGATTTTCATGCAAGGCAACATTGCGTCTAGTGCGGCTGTAGGGTCAGCGGCTGGATTCAGTAATATGAAAACAGCTCATTGTGGAGTATTTATGAAATATTCAAAACTGAAAAACACGCATTAAGTTGTGAGGTTGAATCAAATCGATAACACAATGAAACAACCACCTAGAGCTAATAAATCATTTGATTTAAGCGAGAGCCAACAATCTTGAATGAAGCTCAAGCCCACCCTAAAATAAAACCAATTTAAAAAATACATACAACACTTAAAGATTAGCGAAGCACCTCGACCGAGATTTTGAAGAAAAATTTTACTTGCGTTTTGAGGGGTAAGTCGATTTACCCCGAGATAACATGTGATATTTATTTTTTTAAGGATAATTTAATATACAGGAGATTAGAAGTTAGAAGATGACACTCAAAGCAGTTGCATCTACTGGTGTGCACGCATTTGGCCACATATGAACAACGGGTCTGCATCGGCGTGCGAACACTCTGACGCACACAGATTTAAACTAGTGTTAACGAAAGTGAGTCTCAAATCTCATGGAGACCCTTCCACATCCCCCCTCCTCATGTGCAGCAAGAGTGCATTACTGCTGCCACAACAAAGACACCCCTTCAATAAAAAGAGATGAAAATCGTTGGGAGCAATGTCAATATCAGACCCCCCTTGTATCAACTGTTACAGAGATCTACATATTTATGAAAATATTGATCCTGTTTTTTTTCCTGTCTGTGAAAGTAAAATGCTGTGACAGCAGTTGGATTTATGTCTAAAATGTGTGTCATTTATTGTTGCTATCATCTTGATTTATGTCTGGGTTGTGTGTCAATGTTTGTTTTTTGGCAATCGCCCGCAATATATATTTTTTAGATGTATCAATGTTTTTTTGCTGCCACAACACCCCACAACATTTTCTATTGGAACACCATTGTTCAGTTACCGAGATGGAGTGGTTGTATATTTTAAAATATATGCTAGGGTTTCAATTTCAAATTACAATCATCAACTTTGTTTACACTTCAGGTTCCACTAGTTCAACCGAGATTTACTAACACAACTGAGCCTATGATGACATCATTAACTTCTTAAACGAGACTGTTCATAGACGCAATATATATTCCTAGTTTTGGAGTATTTTAGACCTGATTAGTGGTTGGTGTTCTTGTTTTTTTAATCAGCGAACATCCATTAATTACGGAGAAAAATAATGCTCCGTACAATCTAAACTAAACAAATACGCTACAACCTCAACCATTAATAAATAAGATTTTATTACAGCCGAAAGTGTAGCTAGTTTCTTGTTGGGGATAAAATAAATATCTCACACTTCATCAACACGCAATATTACGACTATTTCCGATTGACAATGAAGGAAGCCAGAATAATTACAGAGATATTGATAACATAATAATGAACAATCACTACAAAGATAGTATTGAACAATCACTACCTAGATATAGAACTATTGAACAATCACTACAGAGATATTGCAGTATGGAACAATCACTACCGAGATATTGAAGCATTGAAAATTCAAATTTAAATATATTGAAGCATTGAACAATCACTACCAAAAGTCTAAAATCCTCTGCGATCACCACAGCGGGAGACTTACTTCTTATACGAGTTTTTATTTGTGGCGTTGCTATTAAAGTAAATAGCATATCGATTATTGCCCCTACATCATCGAAATTGTCACTAATCGTGTAGATTTAGCCTAAAGCAACACACGTGAATTTCTGTATAAGCGTGATCACAAGCTGTGGCTAATCAATAGGAAATCGGTCATTTTGCTCGCAGTGCACCATCACAGGCTGACACGTCCACCTGTTCTTATATCACAGATGTGTCCCCACCCCACACAGTAAGTACTTGACTTCACCAACCTCAAGTAAAAGAAACTAAAATGTATAGGCCAAAGAAGTATCAAATAAAATTATATATATATATTAAAAACAAATGATGTCTCCAACCCTTAACATTTTTCTTGTAAAAATACTCGTTCATATCAGGAAACGGGATTCACACGAGATCGGGATTCCATCACGCCAAAGGATATCATTGGCGTACGTGATCTGACCCAAGTCTGGGATCGTGTTGGGGAAAGTAATGATAACAATGAGAGAATTATTTATAAAATAAATATAATGTTTTGTGGTTTTTTTCTTCTGGAAAAAATAGCGCTTTCAATTTTGTAGACAAGAGAGCCCTTACTTTAAGTTACCTTAAAAGTTGTCCCCTCCCCCCAAAAATATACCGGGAGGCGACAGCTATTGAAGTCTAGTAGGTAAATAATTCTAAATTTTAACTTGGGAATATCTTTGCTGTTACACTAAAGTATTTAAATGTGCAATTGAATGTGTAATAACAGAATTCGTGATAAACAATGTGAAAGCTACTTTACTTTTTTAACTAAGATTGGCTTTTGCTTCAATCGCAGCTCAGTTTTATAGTTGAGGTTTACTGAATATATATGAGCGTGCGTTTTTATATGTATAAATATATTTAGGGCTGTTACTGTTTAAAAAAACAGTATTTGATTAATCGAGAAAAAATTTATTGATTAATTTCAATAAATTATATTTGTATGACGCATATATAGAACCCGTTAAGACAAGATTCATTATTTCCCAAAATCAGTTAAGTCCCGGTAATTCCAAATTTTGTGACGTAACACAGCAAATTCGTTCTGCTATGCAAGATTAAAAATGTTAACGATTAATAAAATCTTTAATTTCCGCATCCCTATTATATGAGTATACATATTATTATGTGTGTGTGTCTTTGTAAATGTGAACATGGCTGACCCTCACTTGGGTTGGCTAATCACAGTTTAGGCTGGTAGGCTGGTAGATTACAGCACCGCAGTGCGAATGTCTCGAGACCAACAATGCGGCCGTGGTTCCCCACAAACAGTGGCGTAGCTAGGGCCATCTGTGCCCGGGGACATGACACAAAGTCTGCGCCCCTTCTCGGACCGACAGATCCTGGGTGCTAAATGAGCCCCCAAGAATATTTTGAAATTGTAAGGTATATTTGGTTCATTTTCGAAGTATCTGGTATTTAAATGAAATATAATTCTGCCTAATAATTCTCTTTAAAACTGCAAACAATTTATTTGAAAAAAATTAATAAAATATACTCTACTAATCATACATGTCTGGAATAAACATAATCTACAACAAACTGATACTCCTTGATTTGACTGTCGCCAGCTCGTCAATCACGTTATCAAAATTAATATTTTCAAGCGTTTCTCTTTCGATGCTTAGGCGTGAAAGATCACTCCGACAATCTTGTCCCATTGAAGCACTTAAAAAGACAAAAACCGCTTTAGTTTGCAGAAGGGCCGCTCACAGCTTGCAATTGAAACAGCAATTCATAGAAGTATTTGCAGTGAAATACGCAGATTCAGAGATACGTCATCTCCATATGAAACAATAAAATAAAGAAGATCCTAACGAGTTTACGGTACAAATTTCCAAAATCTAAGCTTACTGCGTCCTTGGAAAATATCTGAACAAAACCTAAGAAAGATTCCGTGAGGGTTACTTTTTGGTTTAAATATCCCCACCCACAAATCCGATGACTTGAGAAAGCTGTTCCCACTGGGTGTCCTAGATCGGGTGTTGAGTCAAGTGAGATACCGTAGTACTTGCTTTTCCTGATTTCACTAAACAACTGATTCATTACAGTCGATGTAAGTAGGTTAATCAATTCATTTTGGATTTCTGGTTATGAAAAAGATATTGAACCTGCATTTTCTCGAGGAAGTTGTAGGTGTTTTTGTAACAGTTGATCATATTGAAAAACGAGAGAAATTCCCCAACATCTTTATTCTCGTCCTTATTCAAATGTTCCCCAAGGCCACGCAGTGCCAAAGTTTGTGAAACTAGAAACTTATGCACTAAA
Source organism: Radix auricularia (assembly GCA_002072015.1). NCBI lineage: Eukaryota > Metazoa > Mollusca > Gastropoda > Lymnaeidae > Radix > Radix auricularia. The sequence continues at coordinate 548,800 of MUZC01000170.1, read as the reverse complement.
TTTTTCTTATCAAAATATCGCACCAATGTTGTTTTTCAAATTGAATTTGAGCTTCTAATGCTCGATTGGGGAGGGGGGAGGGCAAAATCATGTTTGCCTTTGATTTGTAATGAAAATATTTGTGGAGCTCCAACATTTAATCTTGTTAACGTATTTGCGATACAGTAGAATTTACATAAAAATAATTAGTTTTAACACTCATTTTGGCGCCCCCTGACGTGGCACCCGGGGACATATGTCCCCCACTGCACCCTCGAACGACGTTCACACGCAGTTTTTTTTTATTTCTTCGCACTGT
>MUZC01000170.1:516875-544099 GCA_002072015.1 Radix auricularia | reverse complement strand
ATATATATAACATGATCGCCTGTTTATGAAGAAAGCATGTTATGATGCACAGTCCTAGGTGTACATAACTCATCACGTATGCTCGGGCAATAATCAGAAGTAAATCATATATATTTAAAGACTGAGGTCACGGCGTTACATTTAAAAACGAAGTTTGAACATTTTTTAAGCTACAGACACGGCCATGTCAAGATGGGTTCAGCGATTGCCTGACTGATCAGAGTTCAAGTCTCTCAGCACGACTCTCTCCAATGTCAAGCTCTCAGGCCAGATAGACTTCTTGGGTGTTTGCCGTACAGCTTTAAAATATTAACACAAATACATGACATTTCCATGAGTATTCGATTTGCTATGTTTACAAAACAAGAATAAAGTAATGTTCCGCTCACATTAGCATAAACTACTAACAAGGAGTTAAAAAGTGGATAACGTGTAACAACGCCCAGTGAAGTTGCTTATTTGTCAAGGCCCAGTTGCAAAAAAAAATAATTAAAAAATCACGTGTTCATGAACGGCAAAAAAAACCCAAAAAAAAAACCAACATTTATTTAAACGCCAGCCAACAGATACAAGCAATGAGTTACACGTATATGTATACAATGCCCTACACAACCAAAAAGATTTCCCAAATACGTGATGTGTTGCAATGCGATGTGTTTCAACATGCAAGATTATGTATTTAAATATGCAAGGTGAAATCGACATATATGCCATGCGCCCTACCCTCCAAACACACCATTAAAAAAATAAGACTCCAGGAGTAAGATGAATCCTAAATATTCAAGAGCATTTTTACCAACTGACCGATTAAATTGACCAATGCAAAACTAAAAGTTCCGTACCGTTTAGAGGCTTGAATACACTTTGTTAAATTCTTTTCAACATGTATTTATAACATAGGAAAAATACTTCACTTGGAAAACTGAAATACAAAAATTAGAATAAAAGATACCCGGGCATATAATAGTTGTCAATTTATCTAAGTCAATTTTATAAATGTGCACAAATACTCGTTACCAAAAGAGTTTTGGGGATGGTTTCATTAAATGTGCCTGTTATTGGGACTTGGAATTTGATACTGCTCCCCCCTTTCCACTACCCCCTGTTTATTCCGACCAAAAAAATATCTCGAAAAGTGAAATTTATGATGCAATGATAGTTGGCGTCACCCGATTGAGCTCGCGCCGGTATAACAACTTGTCAAAGCTTTGAGTATTGACCACGCCAGTGAGCAATCACTATGCCATTAGTTGGCCAGGGGAGACAATTAGCTGCTGAGCTGTACTTGTTATGACTGGTGTACGTTGAGTGCCGCCACAATGCACATCCCTTACTCCCCCCCCTTCCCACGAGCCACACCTTTATATTCTCGTTGCTCCTTGTCTACACGTGAAGCACAAGTCTTCAGTCAAACGTGTTCCAAAGTAACGGGCGCGGCTCATTAATAAATCAGCTGCTGTTGGAGACGTATCATTAACATTCTTGGCTAGAAAGCAAACAGCTGACTTCCTCTTCCCGCAGCGAACTGCGGCCTGTGTGTGTTTTAACGAGGAAGGACAACCGTTCTTTTCAAAGTGACAAGCCAGCCAGCTATGGTGTGACATCCCAACAAAGGTCTGGGACTGCTCCAAACAAGCTGGACGTAAATCACCGTTCGCTTTTGTCTTACTTGATATAAGAACCCGGCCGTGTACCGCTGGATATAGCAAACGTCCAATTGGATCATCCCGATCTTAATTATTTCCCTTGACAGAGACTAACTCGTCAAATCTGAGTCACGGTCCCGTAGAAGTGTCCCTATCTTGATCATTTCACATTACAGGCACTAACAGACACTAGTCAAATCTGAGCAACCGTCCAATAGAAGTGCCCATATTTTAACGCCTGCCACTCATGACAGGCATTAACTAGTCAAATCTATGTCACCGTCAATAATAATATCGAAAATTCGGGGGAAACTTAACCGAACCAATCATATTTGTACTATGCAGTCATTGACCCGCAAATGACATTGTATGTAACCAGGAAGAAAAGGATCAAGCTATGTACAAATGAATCAAATGTTTTAGACTGGTTACCGTCAGCAGTGTGGATGCAACTACGTGTAACGTTGAAATGTTACAATTTTTTTATTAAAAAATTCGGCATTGTACTCAAAGTAATTTAATGTCATTAATTTCTAACGGAAAATTTCTCATAATAAATTAATTGTAAACTATTGGTTTATGAAATGATGTAATATAATGAAAGCTTGAAGAGACATGATCAAAAGTAATTTTTACGAATAGTTTTTGAAAAAGACGTGATCTAACAAGTACTAAGAACACAAATGTTATATAATTTAAAAAAAACTGAATTTCCTTCTTCGGTATCATACTCTTGGTAAGCCCTCCCCACATTCCGGAAGACAGAAGGATGTAAAGAAGAAGAATTAATTGCTTGGGGTCATTACACAACTGGACAGTGGTCGCTTGTTCCAACTCTCCGACACTCTGTATTAGTTGATAAGTTTCATCTTGGACTCTATTGATCCCAGGCCTAGCTTGGCCCATGGCGAGTTCACTGTGTGTTTGATAGTCGCGCTGTTTGGTCGGCTGATTACTCCTGCTACTCTTAATATTGATGTGTTGCCACTCAAACTCTGTTTTTGGTTCGGCACTGTTGCTAGGGCGTTAGTCAGTAGTTTGGCAGTGTTGCTAGGGCGGTAGTCAGTAGTTTGGCAGTGTTACTAGGGCGGTAGTCAGTAGTTTGGCAGTGTTGCTAGGACGGTAGTCAGTAGTTTGGCAGTGTTGCTAGGGCGGTAGTCAGTAGTTTGGGCGGTAGTCAGTAGTTTGGCAGTGTTGCTAGGACGGTAGTCAGTAGTTTGGCAGTGTTGCTAGGGCGGTAGTCAGTAGTTTGGCACTGTTGCTAGGGCGGTAGTCAGTAGTTTGTCTGTGTTGCTTGGGCGGTAGTCAGTTGTTCGCAATTGTTGCTTGAGAGGATTCAGTAGTTTGACAACAATGTTATGGAGGACCGGGAACGTGTGAAATTGAAATGAAATCAGGAGTCTAGGCAAACTGTCTTTTTTATATTTCAATATGAGATATTAAATAACATAAAAAGTGTAACCTTCCTTCCGACCTTATTCCAAATTGATTCACAACAACGTATTCAATGTAAAAAATAAGGGAAACAGAGAATTTTCAAACACTTGAAAGGAGAGAAGCATTACTTTCAATTTTTTAAAATCCTATATATTAACTTGTGATGTCTAAGCCGTGCGACCGACCAACCGTGCAACCTGGCCGAAAAAAACTTTGGATCGATTTTAACCCACTTTCTCGTAAGCTAACGAGCTGAAATTGTGCAGGCAGACTCATGCCAATAATAAAAATGATGTATCAAAATTTCAAATCGATCGAATGGACAGTAATTGAATTATTTAATTTTTAAATTATTATATTTATCTCTTTACATCATGTTAATTTTTTGAGATAGAGTATTGTGGTGCGAAATATGTTCAACAACCTTTCATGTCGCGAAATAAGGTGCGCATTACATTGACATTACTTTTTAAAAATATACTCACGATCTGTGCCCATTATATTAATCACGTTTTACGAGACATAATGTCTAACTAGAATTTTGTATTTTCGAATTGTTTTACGCTGCGTATTATAATGAATATCCTTATAGTCATGTCTCGTATTTAAAGGATTTATAGGGAAAAAAACTTTTGTACGTTTTTTTATTATTAATTATTAATTCATTTATAATAATTTGTTAATATTTTTTTAAGTATGACTTGAGTTTCACTTTATGTTGAGAGTATCTTTGCTCTGCTGCAATAACGTAAATATATTTAACTGTATTACAGTACTGTGAAAATAGTGAGTATTAGATAATTCGAAAGTTATTGCAGCTTTTAAGTTGGGTTGATGTTAGCTTGCATATCAAAACATTCATTTATTTGTTTATTTATAAAGCTCGAAAGACCGACATTCGACAAGCTGTAGCAGTGGGGTTCACGAGCAATGTTCCCACAAAAGTTCGTTGGTTCGTGTGCAAAGTTAAGTCGCACTTCATCAATTATTTTTTTTAAAAACTAAGTTTGCTACGCGGTTATTCTAAGCTGATGCGCGGCAACGGTCAGATATCTGCGCAGCCGTCAGCATATAGAAAACATTGTTACCAGCCCTGCAGAAAAAAAATGATTTAAAAAATAGCAAAGGGTAATAAAAAAATTTCGTTAAAAAGTTATTGTACAAAAACGCTCCACTAGGTATGCCACAACTAACACTAAAACAGCCATAAAAATCAAAGCCTCCTCTGAAGCTAATGACATGCCGACCTTGCCACCACCACCCCCTCCCCCAAGAGGCTTACAATAAAATGGAGCATGCTTTTACCCTGAGAGCTTTCCGCTGCTACCTGGCGGACTAACCTTCCAGCAAGTTCATCCTATCAGGCGTTCCGAGAAGGTGGGACGTAAGGTCAAGGGCGTGCACTTTTCCTATGACCTTGATTAATAATTGATTGATTTTATCAACCCTTATGAAGCTCTATAGAGACATAGTTAAAGGGAGTGATTGGATAAAAATTTGACTGATGATTAAAATAGTAAAATATGTTCGTTTGTTTTTTCAATTTATTTCATGGTATTTTCAATGCACTTGGAATTTTACTTATTACTGTAAGACTGCGATTAAATATGAATAGAAAACAATTCTTTAAAATGTATAGATGCTTTACATTGTTTTTTGTAAAGTACGCAACATTTGATTTCCCTCAGCTTTTTATTAAAATAGTGTTAGTTTTTTTTAAATGTTAAAATGGCATCTTTACACTAGTCTACGCCCCTGGAATAGCATCTTTGTTAACATCCGAGCTTACATAACTGAAAACACGGTGCATGCGAACCGCGTGACTCAGTTCACAAAGGGAAAATAACTGGGTGCTCACTACCAGAGAATCGTATCAAGGGAGCCTGGCATTCTGAGACAACACGGAGTCAGAGGGTCGCGGGCAAATCTCAAACACAAGTGGAAACCTGGGTTTAAAGTGGGGGAGGGGTTGATTTTGGGAAGACGAAGACAAACAATATGCCAAAGCCACTCCACTGAAACAAACAAACAACCTGAAGTTATTTTGAGTAAACTTTACACATTCAGTCTGTACAACGCAAAATTGAGATAGCTCTGAAATATTAATTTTATTTGCATCTCTTCATCATATTTAAAGATTTGTGATGAATAGAAAGGATGTTCATAAAAATGTATTTGTTTCGCCTTATTGTTTGAGAATTATATTTTTTTTAACGATGGGACATTTCTTTACTCAATTTTTGTATAGCTTTATCTTCAAAGGCTGTGTGGTTGAGTTTTTCCAAAAAGAAATGATGAAATCTTGAGTGGTGAGTGAGTCAGGACCTTTCAAAGCTCTAGTGCAACTATGAATACTCGATAGACAATCACTATGGCTACTTCTTATAAATCATTAGTGCAAAACCGGTTGTTCGCAATACAAAACCGTTTTAAAACCTACAACATTCTCCTCTGCACATGCAAGGTTTGGGAACCTGCCCCTCCTGCAAAAAACACAGAAATTAATAAAAGGTCATCTGCTCGCGTGGTGAGCTATGGAAGGTACTTTTGAACACAACGGCTCATTTACCGGAGGTAGCGAAAGGTTTAGCCAGAGGCGTCACTTGGATTGGTGTCACCCCCTCACGACTTACACCACAGACCTTCTCCGAGTCCGTCAGTGCCATATAAAGGGAACATATAGAAGAATTTTAAATTTCTGTGTCAACCCTTGCGATTGTGTCACCCGTGCGATTCGCATCCCCCGCAACCCCCCCCCCGGGACGCCTCTGAGTTGAGCATCTTAAAACTACATAAAATAACAGATAATTAATAGCGCCCAAGTTAGGTGCACCGTGTCGCTATTTCCGTATTCGAGAAGCATTGCACTCTAGAGGGGAAAAAAGGGGGGGAGGTGGTATATTCCAGACAGGTGCCACTCAACAATACATCCAAAACAAGTGTGACACAAACTGATGGGTAATTCCATTCTTCACCCAATTCTCGCGTGTGTCTGTGTACATACTACTCGGGTGAGAGGTTACACAACGCACAGTTATCAGCCACGGGCTGGCTGAGTGAGAACTATTGAGTCTTAACACTGAGGCGGTTTACAGTGCCATTTCCGTTCTCTGGAATTGATATATAACCAATAAGATGCTCGACTAAATGATAAAACAAACCCTTACACAAATATAGGACTACAATAGTACACGGTAACGATCACGCGCGGCAAACGAAATTTTATCATCAAACTGCATGGCCCTATTGATAAATAATTGAGCAAGTGTGGTGTGGCAAGACAATTTTTTTTAAAAAACTTCTACAATTTAATTGTCGTTGGGGTTGAAGGATAACAAGAGAAAGGGTTTTTAAAAAAAAAAGGGGGGCGGTCGAAAAATTCCTTGCGAGTTACAAATATTTATTACAAGATAATAGGTGTTTTGAAAACACACTGTTAGTGATAGAAACTGCTAAAGACAGGGGGTGGGTGCACAATAAAACAAATAGGCAAACATTGTAAGTGGCTGATGGGGTGTGTTACAGATAACGAAGATCTAGAGATTTGGCCTGGTACTGGGTTTAATTTTATAGCAGATAGTACGACTTATTTAACAATGAATAATAATAATTGGTGTTTCTCGCAATCGTGTTGAGAAATGTGTTGTTGAATGAGGTGTAAAATGAGGTTGTGAATGGGGTGTAACACGACTGATTTGGTGAATGAGGTGTACCATGAGTTGGTGAATGGGTTGTAACATGAGTTGGTGAATGAGGTGATATTGTGGTGTTAGAAGTGGCCACAACTCCCAGGGAGATATTCAAGTTCAGCTATCACCATCAACCACGATTGTCTTTGATTTTGACCAGGGAAGGTCCAACCAATTGTTGGGCCGAGTAGAAGAAATCTTCCCATGGGGCAATACAGGGAAACGTGACCAGAAAATGCTACAGAGGACTAGTCAAAACACAGTCTCGGGCGAGGGTTAGCCGGCTAGATAGGAGGTTATGGTATGGATTGAGTGAGTATGGGCTAAAACATTGGGGAAAGCTGGATCTCGCCAGTTATTAAACTAGTTCGTGCCTGTAAAGAGGTTGTTAAACATTTTAGATAATTTTATCCATAGACATTTCGGAATTCAAGGTTGGCTGTATCTTCTCCCCCCCCCCAAATTACGAAATTTGAAAGGATTTAAAACATGTTTTGAATCTGGGTAAGCGTTGAATTAAAAATGATTATGAGAATTAATTTTTACTTTTTTGGATGATATAAACGATATATATTTTTTTTTATAACAAATATTTCGACAATGACTTTTTCACAGCTTTTTTTTTTTTTTTTATGAACACTTATCAACAAAGAGCTTTAAAATGTCTTTTAGTAGAAAATTTGGTCTCACAATACCAACGTGTTTAAGATATGAGATCTGGACAATACATATAGGAATGAATCACAGTATGAAGGAATATTTAATATTTAGTACTCTAAGAGTACTTACAACAATTGATGTTCATCATTACGTGTTTTTTTAAATCTAACCCTGTACATAAAAACATATTATCTTTAGCACTGACACTAAGTATTGTAATAAAAACCACATATACGTAAAAACTGAAAGAGAAACTCTAGTGCTGTAGGCCATAGTTATAAACACACTGTCAAAACACCGACAAATTCAGATACCCTTAAAATTACTGTTTAAAGATCTACACCACATAAATCACAATAAAATAAAATAAGAAACCGTTTTTTTAAAGCGAGTTTAACTTGAAAATGTGTCCCTTGATCTTAATGGAAGCGAAATTACGTCCAAAACTTTCGAATTAAATTACTGATAGACGTGCTGATTAAAAATTGAAATTTTAATTAATTTTAATTTTTCAAACTTATTTGGTTCTTAAAAACAGTCAATCCACAGTGGCATAGGTAATAACATAGCTGCAAACACTTCCATTGTAATAAATGCTTTTATATTACTGCTAAAGACAATATCACATTCCCTATAATAAAACAAATGGTAGGTATGTGAAGGGTACCTCATAATATAAAACTGGCAGATATTTGTAAGTACCTCATAATAAGCAAGTGGCAGGTATTTAATTAAAGGTGACCTCATAATAAAAATGTGGCACATATTGGATGATACCTCACAATAAGCAAAACGCAGGTACTTGAAGGTAACTTAAGAAATTGAAAGCATTTGAAGGTGCCTCTTAAGAAAATGGCAGAGGATTTGAAATAACCTATAATAATAAAATAAAAGCTATTTAAGGGGTACTCATTGATAAGAAAGTGACTGATATTTGTAGATGCCTAATAAGAAAGTTGCAGCCATTTTATGGGTTTTGTAAAATTTTACATGCCTATACTATGTAAATTGTTATTTAAAAATGTTATTTACACTCATCAATATATTGATGTTAACAGACTATTAAACAAATGTTTAAAAAATTACTTTTGTTGGATTCTTAAACTCTGATAAACAATGCTATTGTTCATACTCGATTACAATTTAAATATAAAACTAACAATTTTACCAAAAATCAGGTTGGAAGATGATTATTATCTGAACTGAGAAGCAGAAGCATTAGGGAAATTGAGTTTTAGCTGTGTGATAAAGAAGTTAGGCAATATCAATAACAAAATGACCAAACTATGATGAAAGAGGCAGGGAAATAAAGTGGCTTATTAACTATGCATTACAGGATAGATAAGCAAAATAGCATGATGTTCCATCACTTTGTTGTGTAAATTTAAGTAAATAAAATAAAATTTGGCATTGGGTTTTTAGGGGTGCCAAAAGCTGCAAGCTAATTTTCAAAAGTCTCTTTTTTTAAAAAAAACAAAACACAAATTCCTAAAGTACCCCACCAAAACAAACAAATGTGTTGCTGCAGATTCATAAACTAGCAAAATAACAGCGCTGTCCAGTGGAACAGAAGGATTCACCTAGCTTTGGGAAGATGCGAAACAAATTTCTTGAAGATGGAACCATAAGTAACAAAGACCATTGAAAAAGTTCAATATGGTGACTGACATTTGGCATCATACCACCAAAATAACTACATTCATTGGGTTGTGTTAGAGCAGGAAAGCCGCCTACTAATTTCAAAAAGATGGAGCCATACACAGGAATTTAAAATGGCTAATGCTGTCAACCATTAAGACTGTTACGCATATAATTTTGAAATGTAACCAGCTAAACTTTTGGACATAAGGGTTTCAATGCCCTATAGTTTCTAAATATGAGCCATCAAAATCTTATGTACCAAGTTTTACCAAGAAATATCCATTGTAGCCACATTAAGGGCCATTAGGCAAATCAGTGGAAGATGAAAATTTCATAACACTTGTTGATTTAAATATGGATTGTGATGGTCATACTTTTTTATCAATATTTGTCACGGTCAAGTAAAATCAAATAGAGAATAAAATGACATTAAGGGCCCTCTGGCCAAAACGGTGCAAGATGTTAAGTTCAAAAAGCCTGAAGTTCAATCTGGATAATAAAGGAGATCTCATTAATTGTCAACACCATTTAAAAACAAATGAAGTATAAAGCTTTAAAAGTTTATGAAAAAAAAAGATTTGGGGCACAAAGGGCCAAAGAAATGGCCATTAGGATTTTAATAGCCTATAAAATTTTAATATTGGCCATCAAATTTTTATAGACCAAGTTTTGTCAAGATTGATCCATCTACCCAGTATTCACTGTTTAAAATATTTTTCATCATGTTGGAAAAAATGACACTTTGGCCCCGGCACCAAATAAGCGATATTTTAAAAACTTTTTATGCAAGAAACTTTTGTGGGAATCACTCAAAAACTTCCTAAGTGTCATGGCGATAGGATGAATACAATTATATTTATACAGCTTACATTAGAAAATTACATTAAGGGCCCCCTAGGCTCAATTGGTTTAAGATGTGAAGTTCAAACACCTGATTTCAATTTGGATCATGATGGGTATATTTGTCAACATTGGTCAAATCGTGTAAAATGGGATAGGTAATGAAGAATTACTGTATATGAAAAAAAAAAAGATTTTCGACCCCCAGCCAAAAAAAAAATGGACATTATGAGTTTATAGCCCTATATTATTTTAATATAGGTCATCAAGTTTTTATGTGCCAAGTTTGGCCAAGATCCATCCATTTAAACAATAGCCAAAGTTTAAAATAATTTTTATATAGCTTATATAAGGATAAAACTATATTTTTGATGAGCCCCTGGCCCCCAATGAGTGGTAATTTGTAAAAAGAAATGTTTTGCAAGTTATCATCGTGAGATAGTACTCAATGTTAAAAAAATACATGCTTCTACCTACACAGGAAGTGGAAGAATTAGCGGTCAGTCAGTCAGCGAGGGCTTTGCCTTTTATTAGTAGCCTATAGTAGAATTTCAACCCCTCCAAACGCAACAAAAAAAAGAAAAAAAAACCAAAAAAAGTTTAACATTATGAAGAATTTTACAATTTTAAAAGTAGCTGCCAAATAATAATACATTTTGAGAATGTATTGAATAGGCACAAAGTTTTATTTAGGTGGAGTCCAAGTCCAAGTAAATAAATATAGTCTTAAAGGCTACCATTAATGAAGAGTCAGAAATCTGTTGACAACATTTTAGGTAACTTATAAAGTCAATTAATTCCAGAGGAATGCTAATAAATATAATTTAAAAATGCATTGAAATTCCTAAAGAAAGCAAAAAAATATAATTAAAATGCATTAAGATAACATAAATAAAATAGACCTAATACTATTTAGTGTAAGAAGAAGCTAAGTATTTTTTTCTCATACATCAACTATCATATTTTCAATGATTAGAAAGTGTTTGCAAATGAATATTTTGGGTCACATTAGTCTAACAGGCAGCTTTAAACCTGTCCACACACCTTTTATTCAACTTTCACTATTTCTTAGCAATTGAAAAGAAAGGAGGTGTTGGAAGTTCTCTATAGAATTTGTGAAAAAATTTAAATGGTAAATCGTATATTTGTGTCATTTTCAAAGTGAACCATTAGGATGAAAATTGCTTTTTACTAAAAATACTGAGTTTATTTGTGAATCGACAATGTTGAAAAGACCTCCACATCAGAAATAAAAAACAATTAGGCCTACTCACCAAGCTTTCCGGTGAGGAGTTGCCGGACTGAGTATTGTCATAAACAGACACCCAATCTTTTTAATGCAATCAAATTATGTTTAATTCCAATCAAAGCTGCAGCTGAGAGGTAATCCAAGTAAGTGCTAATGCTTGCTTTTTCTTTGTTTAGTCAACCATACTGTAATATTATAGCACAAAATTACACCTGCTAGCCTTTAATCTGGCAATTGAGACAGACAATGTTTACTATTCAGGACATTCTCCTTACAATAATTTCTTTGCTGTATACGCTGTATAATGTTAATGGTATATTGTTTTCTTGTTAGTGTGAGCTATCATTATTGAAGTAAATGATCATCATATACATTATACCTTAATCCCTATTTATGTGTAGTCAATTGTCAATTTTACAATTGAAGCTTAAAAGTTGCAAAAATGATTTAGTCTCTAGTCTCTAGCATGAAGTAAGAAAAATAGACAATAGATACTATAAATTTGTATAGCCTAACACTACAGGATCAAAACGGATTTAACTACTTCTAAAAGGAAATGAAAATTAGTATTTATAAACATTTATTAATGCTAATCGGGCAAGATTTTCTCATGACCTTGCCTTAGTCTGTAGTAATTATAGTGATTTTCTTATGAAGCACCCACAAAGTTTAGAGATATGTTATTATCATTTGTTTTATGATGTAGGTACTAATACTTAAACTTTGCTTCTTTATCATAAATTATATATAAATGTAGAACTAGGTTTAAGGTGCCAAAATATTTTGACCTTACTAAAGATATGAAATACATGTATATCAAGAAATTTGAAATATTTATATAGCAGAAATATTAATAATTAATATAAGTATTGGGTTGAACGCTTTGACTTTAGACTTCAGATAGATTAACTTAGACTTTTCACAAGTTATGGTTTACTATTATTTTGTCTACTTTAAAAAAGTCGAATGCATCACTCACTAGACGTTATTCACAGAGAAATACTGACATTAAATTTTGTTAGAAAAACTACTGACATTGAATTTTTTTAGAAAAACATCTGCACCTGCTCTTAGTCGAAGTCTAAAGCCTAAATTTTAACTTAAAAGCTTTAGGCTAAAGGCTAATTTATAACCTTGGCCTTGGTAGGCATTATTAACTTGGCATTTTATATATTAAATAATTATATAAAATTAAAAATTGATATATTATATATTTCAAATGAAATCAGAAATTAAAGTGTTGATTTTGTCATAATTTTGCCTTTCTTTAGCTTAAGGCTTAAGTCCTCAGTAGTGGATACTGAGGACTTATCATTACCTTATCTGTTACAGACGCTTTATCTATCATTCTATAGTCTGTATCAGGGGTCTCCTAACTACAGCCCACGGCTAGATGCGGCCCTCTCATTCGGCCCCTGGAGAATTTTTAATCTTAAAAAATACACTAATACTAATACACTATTTTTACCAGTATTTTACAAAAAAACTTACTAGTTGGTTATTAGTATAGACCCCCCAAACTGCTGCTTGACTGATTGATAGTTAATGCGGCCCTTGAGCAGAAAAGTTTGAAGACCCCTGGTCTATAGTCTATACTATACAGAAGATTATTGAAATGATTGATATTGCCGTCATAGTTCATACATTTATCTATGGCATGGTTTGTCACTTTGTGTCTAGTCCTACAGCCTACATTCTTATTAGAGTTTTAAAATAATTTAAATGTTGACTTGATTGTCCTAATGGTTATTTTTAAATATATTTTAATTATTTTTTTTAAAAATTAGGTCTAGGGACTAGGAGACTAGAGTCATTATTAAAATTATTGTGAATATAACTTACTCAGTGTTTACAATTTACTATCACTGATCACTATCAGTAATAGTAATATTTAAATATCAGTATCAGTTTCACTATCAGTTTAATTTTTAATACAATCTGTGGACTGTGGGATCAATATTGTCATCAATATCAATAATTACTAATAAAAATTATGAATGTTATTGAATTGACAATAAGAATGTAAGTGTAAGACTAATAAGGCAATAAGGTAGGGTAGGGCCTAACTAACTAACTACAACTACTCTACTTATCTACTTCTACTACTATTACTATAGTATATTATATTTATAATTTACTATTTACTACTACTACTACTACTACTACTACTACTACTACTACTACTACTACTAGTAGTAGTTACTTTTATAATACTAGTTACGAGTAAGTATTAGTGTTAATATTATTATTATTATATTGACATTCATTTGAAATAATTGTTTATTGAATGTGAATGACGCTAATCTAATGTTGATCATTTTTATTAATTAAATTAATTGCCATTAATTGCAAGTTTGGCTTGGAAATTACGCAGCAAGATATCAAATAGTTAATAGGTAGATCACAGTTATAAATGTGAAATTGTAGGCGCCTATAAATGTTACATTACATTCACAAGACTATATTTACATTAATTAGAAATATACTAACAGTTTAAATTCTCCGTAGCCGTATCTGAAGTCTGAGAAATAAATACGGTGTCAACCATTTTCTATATTTAATTAATTGATGTGTAACAAAATCAAATGCCGAGAGACAAATAACCAGCAGTAGTACTAGCAGTAGTGAATTTATTATATTCGATGTTTATCTTGATCTGAAAGCAGTTAGTTAGATTTAAATTATTAACTATGAACATTTTTAAAACGACTTATGCACCTGCTTACCTAATAAGTCGAAAAAAGTAATAAATCAATAAAATATCGAAAATAGCAGCGCACAGCAGCTTGAATGGGAAACACACCAATATAAATGTGTTCTCTTTACTTCTACGGTCTACGTACAACACACCATTTAGCCAGGAGTAGGAGATACTGTGTTTCTATCTTTACTATCCTTTACCGACTGCTGTCTTAGTCCGCTTTAAACTACACACGACAGCAGACTACACACAATGTGAATGTGCACAAATGAACTGGCCATACTGTGACCCGAGCTGACGTAAACTGCGAATCTAAGGCCACTAAGGGTTCCTATGATGTGTAAAGTTCCAACATCGTTGTAGAGGAGATGGTGTATCGATCGAGGTGGATCTGCTTCTGGCGGGTGGGAGGAGAATCTAGAAATATTACTTAAGAAGCCCTGGACTTCTTTAACTAAACGATATCGCATTTACTCCCACCATAGTCATAGGCAACTTTTTTTTTTTCTCATAACTTATGATTACTATAATTATTATTTATTTTGGAGAATGTAATGTAAATATAATTCAATTTATTTAGGATTAACAAACATCTAATTTAGGATAAATGGCTTAAAATGGAATTCAAACATTAAAAAAAAAAAATCTACTATTACTATGTCATAGTCTATGTCTATGTGACTGACTATGTGTTATTTTTATTGAACAATGTTTTTCGAGATTTTTAAATTTACGTTGCTATCGTGACACTCACTGACAATGTCACTCACGATGTTTTACAAAAATAATGTATAAGTATAATCCTACAATGAAAGTCTCAGAATTACCCACAGAGGCGTCACAGTCACTGGAGGAGTACGGGAGGTGCGGATCGCACCGGGTGACAGTGGCGTCGCTAGGGGGTGCGGAGGGGGCGGGCGCCCCGGGTGACACCATCAGGGGGGTGACACCACACTGTAAAATTCTATATATTCCCGTTATTTAACACTGGAAAACACGGAGGAGTTCTATGAATTAAATCATGAGGGGGTGACACCATGAACTACCGCCCCGGTTGACACCATGAGCTACCGCCCCGGGTGACACCAACCCTAGTGACGCCTCTGCCGGGTGACACCATCACATGGGGTGACACCGAAATTAATTTAAAAAATCTTCATAGATGAGTTTCTATGGTTTAAGTCGTGAGAGGGTGACAACAGCTACAGGACTTGGTGACTAAGACGGTACTATAACCCAAGTGACGCCTCTGATTATACGTAACCAGAGGCCGAGAAAGATTTATGATTAACATTACAGTTTACACCTACTACTGGCAATGATAAACAATGAATGTAATATAAATCCTACTATTATAAATGACACTCTCTTATTATTATTATTATTATTATTTTTAATTTATGAAAATCAGCATTTCTGAAAAATTATGTGACATTTAGTCTATGCCTTGATTATAAATTGAAATTATAATAGCATAAACGTAAAGTTACCCATCTCAGAGTCAGACTTATTGAAAAATTAATATAGTCTTACTTATTAAATAGCTTTCGGATATTATGGGTAATTCAAGAAAGTCTATCAATAATTTGATGGCCCCATTTTAAAATTAAAAGGAAACATAAATTGTGTCTACCCTCTGTCTAAGTCAGTCAGGTATGCATGTAGGCTAAACTAATAGCAGCACTTCGGTTTTGCATTTAATGGCCATATCCTCTGGATTTAAAATAATTTAAATGACACCATGCCATAATGTAGTGAAACTATTTGCTACTATGAAAAATGTCAGAAAATCGCGGATCTGTGCTTGCAACTTGCAGTTGCTTGGAGTGACAATCCATATTTTATGTTTATTTGAAATATATTTTACGATATTTGGCCTAAAAAATAAAATGCCTGACCAGATATAAGAAAATGTATATTTAATTATGAAATTCATTTAAAAGTTGCTCCATACACAAGACACGTTTACAGACACAGGCCAGGACAAAGTCACGGTAGACTAATTATGAATTCCACTTTTCACCATGAGATTAACTCCGCTCATTCATTATCAGGTCCATTCTATTAAGTCCTCGCAACTAAAGAGCGCAAGTAAACAAAAGAGGAACCACGCGAGCTGCAGATTGCTAGAGGTCTTAAGAATGCAATGTTAAATGTTACTTTCACAACATGTGTTTCCGTGTTAAGAATGTTTCAGGGTACCGATGGCCTCTCTTTAATCTACGTCACTCTCCGTATTTATTCTCGACTACTATTACTATTAGGTTAGGTGATACCCTACCTCCACACACACACAGGTTTTCCCCCATAGAGGAAATCCTGTACATTCCTACAAAATGCAGGTTCACGTTGAATAGTTTCAATATTTACACACCTCTCCTATATTTGGGGCTTCGTCATTAAGTTTTCACGTGATTCAATGCTGTGGGGAATAAAGCCCTTAAAGATGACGTCACTGTGAGGGCTGACAGCGTTGCTAAACATACACTGGGATTGCCCATTAAGTCAAACAGGCAAAATACGTGTGAATCTGGACTGTTAACTTTTGAATAGGGAGGGGGGGTTGTGGTGGAAATGGGCTTAACTTGAATCATTATCTTTTATAGCAGGTGGTGAACAAAAAGAAAAACATTGTCGGTTGACATTTCTAATTTCAGTAAGACTAGGCCTGTGTCTAGCAATACAAACAATTATTATATTATAATTATAAGCAGGCGGGTGCAGAAATAAGGAAGGTCAATCAGACCCATGACTCATACCAATGGACGATCTAATTTAGGACAACATAGTGTACATTTCGTCAACACACCTTCAAATACTACCAACCATAATTCTCAACCATAAACATTCACAAACACATCTAACCATATTAATACTATTTCATAAATTCATAAATAATATAATATATTACAGGGCTGCGGGAATGAACCATTAATTTCTCGATTAATCCTTTAAAATGCTAATACAAATTAGCAGCCGATAAAAAATCAATTTACTGACGAATACAGTAGCATTTTGGGTTAAACTATTGACTGACAGAAATGTTCAGAATGTTGATAAAGGTTGCCTACCATGGTTCTAACACTTCGCCGACTTATCAGACGAAATGAAAAGCGTATTAAACTAATGGCAGTAAAGAAGTCTGACTCAGATACAGAAAATGATGACAGCTCTTATGATGAATTACTGGGTTACAAAATGGAGTTGAAAGTTCCTGAATCCATTAACCCTCCACACTAAAATGGTGGAAACTTATACATGAACACTGATATCCGATAGTGTCATTCCTTGTTAAAACCGTTTTGTGCATACCAGTTACCTCAGTTCAATGTGAATAATTGTTCAGCTCGGCTGGTTTTATTTTATTGACAATTAGACCCACTCACAACTTTAATCAAATAATGTATACGCACTTGTCTCTTTAGCATAGTTGCTTAAAAGATGACATATAAATTATTATAAAGGAGACCACCCAGTGTTATTTAGATTTTCAACAAGAACGTTTAATAAGTGTTACTTAGGACAGTTATTACATCCTAAATTTTAATCTTTAGCTTTAATCGAAATTAAAGATTAATTACTCGTTAATTTTTCAAAAGTAAATTATTAAATTGGGACTGCGGAGATTAAGGATTGTTTCTCGATTGATTGGTATAAAGTTTTAACGATTCAATTGTTTTTAAACGATTAATCGACCCATCACTTACAAATTATTGGAATTAAAAACGTAATAATAAAAATATTTTTAAAATTCTCAGCCGATAAATGTAATACATTTCTTGACCATTACACTAACATTTTGGCTTAAAACTATTGACTGACGGGAATTCTTAAAATGTTGATAAAATGTGCTCATCATGGTTTAATTTTAATACTTCGCCTACTTATCACATAAAATGAAAAGCGTATTTAGCTAATGGTAGTAATGGAGTCTGACACAAAGACAGAAAATGACGACAGCTCTCCTGATGAATTACTGCTTTACATAATGGAGATGAAAGTTCCTGAATCCATTAACCCTCTACAATAGTGCACACTTAATTGACACTATATCGAAAAAATGCCATTCTTTGCCAAGACCGTATTGTACATACCAGTTACCTCTGTTCCATTGCGAATGATTGTTCAGCTCAGCTGGTTATATTCTTAATTAGACCCGCGGATCATCCGTTGAACGAAATAATGTCAAAAGACTTGTCTTTTTGCCCAGTTGGATACAAGTTCACATATAAAGGAGATATACCAGTGTTATTTGTATTTTCAAAAAGAACGTTTATTAATAAGTGTTACTTATGGCATTATAAATATTAATTTTTATGGCTTAATCGAAACCAACTATTAACTAATTGTCAATTGTTCAAGAGTAAAAGATAAATTTAACTAGTCGTTAACAGCCCCAGATTAAGATGAAATTAATCGGTAACAGCCCTCGACTAAAACACTTCACTTGTTTTCGTGAATCTATCTAGGCTATGACATTACTTAATTTCTGAAAAACTATATTAACGTGCGGTGGACGAAAGAAAGAAAACAAACGCACAATTTCGTCAACGAAGGATATATGCATTAAGGCTGTTACTAATTGAAAAAGTTGTTTTTCGAATTATCGAGAAAAAAAAATAGGGCTGGTACTGATTAAAAATTGTTTTCGATTGATTTTGAAAAATTAATTTCGATCAATAATATTTTACATAACGAATATATTGATCCCATTAAGACGCGATTCATTATTTTACGAAATCGGTTAAGTCGCGGTAATTCCATGGCTACTAATCTTTGTGACGCAACACAAAAAAATAGTTCTACTACCCATGGAAGAAAAACCGCTTTGATTACGTATGCACTTCTAAATAAATAATAATAATACGAGGAAAAGGTAAGTAAGTAGCAAAAAATATAAAATAATGGACCCCAAAAAAAAAAAAAAAGTAATATTTTCTTAATTTAACGATTAAAATATTTAATTATTAAAAAATTGAACGCTTAATCGGTTAAGTAACCGTTATTTTCCACAGCCCTAAAATTCCTTAAAGTAAAGTAAACATTTTATACTCAATATTCATTTAATACAGTTCAAATCTGCTCAAATTAAAAGGGGTCGGGTTTTCTAATGTGAGATTTTTTGAACTTCAAAAGACGGCTGGGGTTGGTGGTTCTCGGGATTCGGTATGTACCTTTTACTATGGAGGAACTGCGATACTTAATTTTAACTTCTGGCAGCCTAAACTATAATATAGCAAAGTAATATCTCCACATACTGTGAAAATGTCACTCAATTATTTGACGGAATTATTAAATAAATTTCAGTTGGGATTTAAGATCATAAACTCGCTAGACACTGACCTTAAGTTTTATGTAAAAAGTAATTGTATTTTTGCAGTAATATTTAGACGTTAACAAAGTTGTTGTTTTTTTGTATGTAATACTTACAGTTGGTGGGCACAAGAGTAAAGATATTTTTGGAACCTCTGGGCACGCCACAAGAAATAAGGTGACATAATTTGTTTTTCAAATTAGTAATTTTATTATTTTAAGTTTCTTTTAATAATGAGGCATGTTGGGAGGGGGTGGGGAGGTCTGGTAAAGAAGAAGAGATGATGAAAATTACGCATGCAACAAAAAAAAAAAGAAAAAAGAAAAAAATGAAAGAAAATATGTGGATTAAAAAAAATGCGTGCGTTATAAAAATGTGAATAATGAATAATAATGGCATTTAGCAGATTAAAAGCTAAATTTTTTTAATTTAGCGCAGATTCCAGACTCCGTCAGATTTAATAAAAATTTTCCTCGACTTAAAACGTTGTAGGACTTTAGTCAGTAATAATTTCATAGACGAAGAAACAACGTTGAACTTTAAATCATAGAAAGCTTGTCAGAAGGCATGTCCCGTGAAGTATTGATATCTTTTGTCACTTGCTTCCTGTCACTTGTGACAACCAAGTGAGAAGTACTTTACGAGTGAAATGCTGGTCTGCCAACATTGTGTGGTTACAGAGAAATGCTTTTAGATGACTGAGTATTAAGGATTATGATAAAAGCCCTAAGCCTAAATCAAGAAAACTAATGATACATATAGTCATTTAAGAATCAATTAATGCACTCGTACCTGTTATTTCTGTCACAGGAACAGTTATAAAGACATAATTGGTGAAAGCATATATTATTAGTTTCCCCACAATATAAATCTTCAGCTTAAAGGGGCTGAAACGGAGCATTTTAACATAACGTAGGAGAAGATTACACTTTGAATAGCTTCTAATAAAATGATTCATATTAGAAATTATTTACCGCCAGTACAACAGCTAAAGTCAAAATACACGAGTAGGCCTCATTTAACAGCATATGTTTCACACTCAGACTTGAATGTAAAAGTTTAAATAATGAATTTAGCAGATTTGTTTTTAAAATAACAGGATACACGTGAGGATTTATCATTTAAATAAAAAAAAAACTTATTTATTGCAACTTGTTTTGTTAACGACATGACATTGTTACAAAACAAACTTAAGTGAACCAATGCCACAGCGTGAGAGTATTGAATAGATCTACATGTTTTTTTTTTTACAAAGCATCAATTTTTAATTGCTAGTAATTTTACAAATAAAAATGAATTAAGCTAGTTTAAAATAAAACCACGATTGAGCAAGTTTCGCAAGCATGAATTGGGTTTAGCTCACGCAAGGGGAAATACTCAATTTTATGTAAAGTTATTACGATATTCCAACTTTTCTCCCTTAAATTCTAATGTCAAGTTTTTATCTAAACCAAACTAATTACACTGAAAGCTCATTACATGAGAGACGCCATTAACTTTGCGTTGACAGACATAGACTATTACCGATTCTCTAAAGGAAATTCTTGACCAAAATTAAAATGTGTTTTTTACGCTACATAATAAAAAATCAGTCAATGAAAAAAATATATAGATATCTAATCGTGTTAATGAAGAGAAAAAAATAGTTTGTAATAAATGAGCTGGAGTCAATTTAATTATTTGTTTGTTTTTACTCACTTTCTTGCAGGCTCTTTCGAGGTTTTGTGAGCGGGGAATGGGCAGGTTGTAAGGTCAAGGTGGGTATTCTCTGTATGTCACCAGGATGGTCATCTTCTTCATCATCACCTGGGAACCACAGATACATATATATTATGTTTTATATAGAAATCATTTGGATATTAATATATTTGAGGTTTTAAATCAAATGAAATCAATTATATCAGGGAATATCAAGATAAAAAATTTATAATTTAAATTATAGATACATGAACAAAATATTATGGCCATTTCATGGTTATAGTAAAAGTAAAGCCCCTTTTCAAACCATTCTGGTCTATGCGGCAAGTGAAGCAGTGTTTACAAGATTCTATAGCCCTCTTTACGTGGGATTGTGTGGCTAGCGCAATGCCCTGAAGCCTTTTTTCCCAACTGATGTCAAATACCCATTCAGAACCGGTGGAGTCAGTGACGCCCTTTAAGACTCGGTAACAAGACCGAGATTCAAACCCGTTACCTTTTGTATGAGGCACCAAGCTCGCTGCAGCAACATAACTACCGAGGCCCTGTCGATTAGGCATATAAAGTTTTCTCTGGGAACTTTTGTAACATTTGTATCTCAAAATTGAGAGACAAGTTGTACATTAATATCCTGTAGTATAGATATTTAAAGTCATAGTGAAGATACGCTATAAAAAAATTATTTAACACGTTTAAAATATCTTGATTTATTTGATTTTTGTTAGCTGAAATTTTTTAAAGGATAGATAAATCTAGAAACACCCTGCTACGTTTATATCTTTTGGTTATTTCCCTTAAGTTTTTAGTGCATGGAGTGGTTTTTACCACTATGTAAATTGTAACGTGGAAGATAGATGAATAACAATTTTGAACTAGGCAGCGAGCCCAAGACTAAAACTAAAAGCTACGTTATTTTGACAATCAACTAATTTTTTTAAACAGAGAATAGGTAATGGCTAATTTATTACTGTGGTTTAAAACATTAATGGAGTAATTATCTCATAATGATATTAAATATGAAATGCATTTTTCTTTTAAGGGATTGTTTTGTCATGCATAGCTAACTTATTTCTTGTCTAATGGAGTCAGAAGCGATGAACCTTTTTTTTAAAAAAAAAAACAACCATTTTTTAAAGTCTTCAATTAAAAATAATTTAGAAAATATTTAAAAAATAATATATTTTAGTAATCAAAATATTTATAACAGATGAGTGATGAAAACAGTGATAAGTTTAATTTTTAAAAAAAGAAGAAAATTCGAACTTGGCGGGAGCTGAAGGCAGCAAGGGAATATATATATATATATATATATATATACATATAAGAGAGAGGGAGGAGGAGGACACCGAGAAATGGAGATAAAAATAGAGATGATTAAAATGGAAGTTTACAGAGAGATTGAGAGACTAAAATAGTGCATTAACTTTTAGTCATAGTCCGTACTATCTCTTGAAGAAATAGAAATAACATAAAAAATGTAGAGTTGAGTTTGCTCTAGTGCTTGGAGGAAATCAGCTGTGTGTCGGGATCGATGGCATGGGCATTTACATAATTGCATCAAGCTGACCGGAAATCCGGCTGGGGCAGAGATGGGATGACCTCAGGTTAATGATAGAAATTAGAAATAGAAAAACGAACCTAGTTCTAAAAAAACGAAACAATTTCTTTTTTTTTTTAAGTTTAGTTTATCCAGAGAAGAAAATCAATAACATTTAAGAAGCAAATTATGTAAAAGCAACATTTAAAATAAAAAAAAATAATAAAAAAACTAGATCGTGCCCCCTAAAAGGAATGAAGACGTCAACCAAGATGACGACAAGAACACTGAGGACAGCAATAAGCCTGAGGAAAGCAATCAATCGCAGGACAGCAAACAAACTGACAGCAAACAAACTGAGAACAACGTTCAGAGTGTGGTCCAGAACGTTCCCTTTTTTAAAGACAATGATGGTCTATAGGGCGAGTAAAGCAGTGTTCACAAGTTGTTGTTTTTTTTATAGCCGCGGCATACGATTGGATTATGTGGCTAGCGCAATGCCCAGCAGCCTTTACTTTTCTCAAATAATGTCAGTTATCCATCAGAGCTGGGTGGATTTAGGGACGCCTTTAAGGCACGGGAACATGGCGCCATCTTCATGGAGAGTCGAGCCCGTGTGTCTTGGTACATACAGGCAGCAGATGTTTAAAAACAGCAGACTAAGAACAGCAATCACGCTGAGAACAGAAATCACACTGAAGACAGCCATATGAATATGCTATTGATCACAGTAGTCTGATAACATCAATCAGATTTAGGGCAGCAATCAGACCGAGGATAGCAAATAGATTCAGAGTCATTAGCTCACAGTAAAAGAGAGATAATTTTGGCCGATTAAAACGTTTCTATGTGAAATCCTCAAAAGTTAAACTTGAAGAGAAACAATTCTGTCTAAATTTGAAAACTGCACACACAAAAATATTTTTAAAAAATTGCTTCCACTTCCACTTTTTTTCTGCCATCTACAGCACCAAGAGACACGACTGAATCGATTCGTCTTCTCGGGCCATTTGTCATTGAAAAATTAGGTTTGTAATTAGGACAGAAATATCACAAATTAGTTCGATGAAGTAAAAAAAAGCTGGTTTCAAACGTGCACACATAAAGCTATCGAATTCGCATGATGACCTGAAAGGGGATGATAATATTTTGGACATAAATTCTCAGACCTAATGGAATAGTGAAGTGATAATGTAACTATTTAACACACTTTTATTTTGTTATTGGGCTATTTATATTAAAAATGTTATCATTTGATAATGTTAACAATGTTGCTTAAGGTTTATACCATAGTATGGTAGACATAACTGACATTTACTTCGTTTTTAAAGAAAAGCTGACAAACGGCTTATTAAGTGTTGCGATCCTATATGTCAATGTTCAAATTCATAACTTAATAATATTATAAATTATCAATTGCACTTGCATCATTGGGTAGTGTTGATAATTGTATCTTGGCGTATCAATTTTATTACAAATTCACGACTGGTTGGTTTAGACAGTATTGACCGGGACATGAGTCCATCATAAATTTAAGTCTTTCCCACAATAACCACCCAGTGCCACGCTCCAGACTCCCATCATATTTCCAAAGTCAAGCATTCATCCAACATATTTCCAAAGTCAAGCATGTGCCTGGCGCATTGCCCAAGACAAGTACTCTCTCGTTTATTTCCC
Source organism: Radix auricularia (assembly GCA_002072015.1). Taxonomy (NCBI): domain Eukaryota; kingdom Metazoa; phylum Mollusca; class Gastropoda; family Lymnaeidae; genus Radix; species Radix auricularia. The sequence continues at coordinate 520,010 of MUZC01000170.1, read as the reverse complement.
ACGTCAAGCACTCACCTGCCCACAACCTCTCACGTAATCCCTTGCCCAAAATGGCATCCGGAACACTGTTTCGCTTCCTCATGTGTTCCTTATACCAAAGGTCAAGGTCTCCAAGAGAGCGTTTCATCTTGTGGCGGGGATGACCTCCCTTTCTAGAGCGTCATGTTAGTTCAGCTGAATACCATGGTAACCAAGTTCATGTCATGTGGTTTAAATTGAAATGTCGTCACATGCAGCATCCATTTTAGCTTGTTAAGAGAACTTTCCAAGTTTTGTTTTCTTTGCTTTTTTTTTTTTTTTTTTTGACAAATCGAAATATTCTTAAGATTATTTTGTCATTGTGGCTAGTTGGTTTCTTTCTTTGAAAGTTCCTCACAAATATTTAAGGTACAACAATATTAGCTTTAAAAAAATATAATAAAGTCTTTAACGAAAGTTATCCATCAAATGTTATATTATTTATTTAGTTATTTATTAGTTTTTTTAGGCTCAGTTGAAGTTTGACCAGCTTTCCATCTAAACAGAATAATGTAAGAAAATTACCAAATGTACGTTTGAATAAAAGTTTTTCTAAGCGTAGTCCTATCAATAATTGACGTAAATAGGGTTATGAAACGAAACTACATGAAATGACATCCATAAACAGAAACCATTTTTTAAATGCACAAAACCTAAGCTACTAACACTAAACATTTACAGAAGTCTCGGTGATATGCGATGGACTTCTAATTCTTCGAGTATACGTTAAGGTACACTATCCCAGTGATAGAAATTCACGCTTAGAGTGTTCTGAAAACTGATACACTAAGCATCCACAGTGGGTGGCCATATTCATATATTTTTAAAGAAATAACGTCCACTTAGTATTGATATTAAATAGTTTATGTAAGAGGGTAGAGAGCTAAGAATTCTTGCAAGGAAGATTAACTGCCGAGATGTATACGGTTAACCCCGAACTAACCAATCATAGCCTAAAATAACCCTAATCACGCACAATAACAGAATTAAATTGTAGGCCTGGTACCAAACACCAACAAACAAATAGCTTAAACATCCAAGTAATTTGATTTTAACACATTAGTATACTTATAGAATCTAAGTTCTCTCTGAACGTTATGACGATCAAGCAGTATCCAACACTAATGAAATCCAAACAAGCACATTCACTATGATGTTTCGATAAACTTGTTTGAGCTATCCACACAAAAAAACACATAACCAAAAAACAACGTATCCACTGTTTCCTCGTCTATTCTATCCAATGTGTATATATATATATATATATATATATANATATATATTTTAAAAACCGTTGTAATGATTTCCATTGGGGGAGAGGAATAAAGACGCGATCTCTGGACACTGGAGGACACACTGAGGCACAACTGTTTAAGTGGTCGAAAGGCTCTTAAGTACACGTTATAGAACAACTGGCATGAGACAGTGAGTGGGGGTGGGGGTCCTCGCTCCCCACCCCTACCCACCCACACACACACACACACACACACACACAAAATAACGTGAACCTCAGATGTAAACACTCCGTCATTGTTGTGAGTGGCACCGCCAGTTAACAGAGTTCAGCAAACCTATGAAGACTGCCCAAGCGGAACAGACACTCAATAGGAAAAACATAAATAAAAGAATGAAGACAGAAAAACGTCACGTATTCTAGCTGCCTGTCATTAATTGATCGTGGTCTCCCCATACACCCCAACACACTATTACTTTTATTTGCTGTACTTAGTACACACTGAACATGCCTGGTACCGGTCTCCTCATACACCCCAACACACTATTACTTTTATGCTGTACTTAGTACACACTGAACATGCCTGGTACATATTCAAACATTCGTCTATGCAACTCACCACGGTTATTCAAGGCAATTTACCTGGCTTACTAATGCCCATGTAGGGTTTTAATAAAGCAGCCACATCCTTTTTATTTATAAACAGTTGAGGTATAGGTGTATATAACACACACGGCATTAAAAAAAAACTGTTCTGCTTTATTAACAGAAAATAACAGAGATAGATCCCAATCCCAGATAATTTGTAAAGTAGCGATGGACATTCAACTGACTTTTAAAAAAATGCTTTATCGCACTGGTTTATGAGAATTAAAAAGATTATTTAGCCCCTTTCTCAAATATAATTATATATATATTAAATTAAAATGTTTATAAAGATTTTATCTTAGTGCCATATGTCAGTTGACAGAAATCAGTAAAATTATGCCGATAAAGGGGTTCACTGACAAAACGGCCCCGGTCAAAACGGCCCTGGTCAAAACGGCCCCGGTCAGAACGACCCAGGTTAAAAATAAAAATAAAAAATAAGTAATAAAATTCAAATGAGCTTTTAAACGCAATTTCCAATAAAGAATTTCCGATGTTTCTATTCAAGGGAAATCATTCCAGAGTCACACCAAAAATGTGTCATTATAATGCGCACCGTGCAACAACCTAACATAAGCATTCACAAAGCGGGAAAACCCCATTACCTATCAGTCTAGGTAACATTAAAAGTAATTTCAAATCAATAATTTTGAAACTAAACTAAACATTGCTGTCTAAAAATTGCTGCTAAAATTATGGGAGTCGAACGAAAATTCATTTTTCGAAAATTCCTTCTCCAACATTGTTCTAAATATTATTAGCTACCGTTTGGAGGATGTTTCAACCCGATAGGGAAATTGACAAAATACTTATATTTTCTCGGGATTTTTTGGATTTCCAAGGAATCCAGTAAATTTTTTCGGTAATTTTTTGGGCCCGTGCACATAATTGGGACCTCCTTAACATTTAGCAAAAGACCCGAACCCTCTATCTGGTATGGTTCAAGAGGAGTTGTTCAAAGCTCAAAAAGACTGGCCATACATTTCGTTAAAATACTCAAATATTATGTTAGGGGCCTTCCATAAAGTACGTCACGCTCCAGAGGGGGCAGGGCGTGTAAGAAAGTGTGACAGTTTGTGACAGGGGGAGGGGGTGTCTGGCTATGAGTGACGTCACGGTTTTTTATGTTAAATTTGAATTATTGTGTTAATAAAAAATATATTTTAGTACCAAAGTGTGACGTACTTTAGGGGCGGATGGGGGGCGGGTCCAAGATTTGTGACAGGGGAATGGGG
>MUZC01000170.1:492882-511570 GCA_002072015.1 Radix auricularia | reverse complement strand
CGTTGCCGGTCCGTGAGCCCTCCGTTGCCGGTCCGTGAGCCTTCCGTTGCCGGTCCGTGAGCCCTCCGTTGCCGGTCCGTGAGCCCTCCGTTGCCGGTCCGTGAGCCTTCCGTTGCCGGTCCGTGAGCCTTCCGTTGCCGGTCGGTACAATAATGTTAGTAATTTAAGTCGGTATTGGGCTTGGAAGTGGGATGTAGTGCAAGAATGAACATGACAGGAATCGTAAAGACAAACTGGCGAATTCGCTCCTTTTATTGAGTCAGCACCAATAATAAAAACTCGAATCTCCACGAGACTCCCACTACTGTTGTCACTCCCGCACAACAAATAAAGAATAAAAATATGCACTGGATAGCCTCCCTTTAAATAAGGCTTTCCCCCATTCCTAAGCAATTATTTGCTTCTAATAATAGAACAACGACTACGCATTCCTGCGAAATAACAATTAGAATAAAGTTTGAAGATCAAAGAGATTCTCCTGGATTTTATTAATACATCGTAAATGTTACACTTTCATCGTGAGCAGACCAGTAAATTGCCCGAGGATTGCAGCTACTAGAAAATTAACCCTTGAAAGCCAGGAGAGATAACTCAGTCAATTTTCTTGGCCGGCGAGTTCCTGCGAGAGTTTTACTTTCACTCTCTTGGAACACGAGTTGCGAAATCGCAATTTCTTACTAGTTTCTTCATGCGACGTATAAAGTGAATTTAAAATTATTAACTTGGGAAATCATGCGTATATTGTATTTACTAATATGTTTCTATTTATTTCCCATGCGTATTATTATTTACTAATATGTTTTAGTTTCCCATGCGTATTATCTATTTACTAATATGTTTCTGTTTCTCAAGCGTATATTCTATTTACTAATATGTTTCTAAGACTAGTTCTCAATTTTAAAAAGAAGAACAGAATAAAAGACATAATCTATCAATGACAAAGAAAGAAGTAAATTATGAAAACCTTGTAAAACGTTTGTGGTTTATGGAAATACTACGGCACGGGTAGAAATTGAAGACAAAAATATTTGAATGCAAAATTTCTTGTGCGGTTTAAGACTTAGGTAAATATTTAAAGTCAACCCATCCTTGTCTAAAGGTGTGGTTTAAGTAAACATCTAAAGTCAACCCATCCTTGTTTAAAGGTGTTGTTTAAGTAAACATCTAAAGTCAACCCCATCCTTGTCTAAAGCCGCAAACTATCTCTGATACTTTGACCCACTGTTTCCCACTTAACCCACTATGAACCAATGTTACCAGCCATGATTAACCACGACCCACTGTGACCCATAATAACAAGTTTAACTTTTTAACAAACTGGGGTACCAACACTTATTTTAAAAGAACACATGTTAAACAGTCAATGGTCGTGTGCAAAGTATATATATAAAAAAATTAAATTAAAAAAAAAACACTCGCATGCAAGGTTGCATGGCATCCATTTTTTGTGCTATATTTTATTAACTTTGCTTTGCTTTAAATCTAAACTGCTGCGCGACGCTGGTCAGATTTCTGAGCGGTCGCGCAGCTTAAAGTGAACACTGGGTGTAGTCCAAAATTAACGGAGTTCATGGACATTTCCTTTGAACAAGCCCATGGTAATATTCAAGACGAACGAACGACGTAGATGTTTGTTGAAGATATTTTGCTATGATAATAATAAACAAACTTTAACGTGATTCCTTGGCAACGAAAAGAACGTTTCGCTTGTTCAGAAAGTTAAGATAAAAATGTATCCCACGTTCATGTTACAGTGGTCAGACCTGTTATAACGGTTAGAGCGAAGGCTGGCTTTTAGATTGGATTGGGGGGTGTAAGGATGGAGTAGGATTTTTGGGCTTAGTTGGGGGGGGGGTATAATAGTATAGGATCAGGTAAGTTATAGGTTCTGCGAGGCAAATGGCTAATTTATTTGGCAAATTTCTTATTTTGTGAGGTTAATCTTTTATTTGATAGGCTAAGGTCTTATATGTGATGTGACTGTCTTCTCCGTGAGGCTAATGTTGTATCGCTGAGGAAACTGTCTCACCTTTGAGGCTAAGATCTCATATGTGATGCAAATATTTTCTCTATGAGACAATTAATGTCTTCTATGTGAGGCAAATGTCCTATCTGTGATACACATGTCATATTTGTGAGAACAATGTTTTATCGCTGAGTCTTAGCTGTGAGGCAAATTTCCTATCTGTTAGAAAAATGTCTTATCTGTGAGCTGAAAGTCTTATCTGTGAGGCCAATGTATTATAATTGAGATAAATGTCTTATGTGTGGACCTAATGTCTTATATTTGAGATAAATGTCTTAATATCTGTGAGCCTAATGTCTTATATGTGAGATAAATGTCTTATCTGTGAGGCTAATGTCTTATATGTGAGAGAAATGTCTCATCTATGAAGCTAATATCTTATAAAAGAGATAAATGTCTTATCTTTGAGCCGAATGTCTTATATGGGAGGTTTCTGATTGGATGTAGTGGTGGCTTTAGTTTAAGGGTTGCCTACCAAGGGGAGAGTCTATGATGTCTCATGTGTGTATGAAGTGACCAGAGCCCTGGTGATATTAGCAGGTTTGTTTTAAAAGATACACACTAAGATCGCCTCCCATAGACCAGAATATGAAATTAAGATTTGTTTATAATAGATACCGAGTGACGTCATGTGTTGATTTTGAAGGTTTTGTCAGACAGGTCGACACGTGGGAAAAAACATGTGCGCGTGACTTCTTTTAACGAGATGAAACTTAAGGTTTCAGCTAACACCGCTTCACAACTGCGAGAAGCTGTGGGAAGGGATGAATCAAATGGGTGAATTGGAGAAGAGATGAAAGTGTTATATGAGGAAGTGAGATGGGGCGAGGGATGCAGAGAAAGTGGGGAAAGTGAAATTCGGGATGGAATGATGGGGTGTAGTGTGGAAGAGTGTAAATGAAGACTCTGTGAATGTGTTAGGAAAGACGTTCCACGGATATTGAGAGCTATAGTATAGATCGTAAGTAAAATGAACACATAGACACTGACGTCTACTCAGTTTGATCGCTCAAAAAATATGATCTTAAAAATAGTTTTACTATGATAACGGCACTTTTATATGACATAAAAAAAAATATTTCAAAATAAATAACTGCTAATGTTAGTTTTGTGCACCTTTTTTGACAGACTTATCGAGGCGGACTGCACGGGCCCGAAATAGTGAGAAATAAACACGGCGGACAACAAAGAGACTTCCAATAAATATATTGTGTGTATGTGAAACTGCCTTGTCGGAGAAGAGTTTAGTTATTTTCATAGAAATACACGAGGAAGAATTTGTTCTAAACTTTGAATTATTGCAGAAATTGAAAAGCTTAACTATCGACATTCAATATATATTTGTTGAAGTCCAGCGTTAAAAAGTCATTTGTTCTATTTCTTTGCCTGTTGTTACAGGGATGTAAACCCTTGGTAAATTTGCCACCATACCAATGTGTGTTTGATGTTTACGTATCATATTATAACTTAAATTTCAATCACTATGACAACGTGCTTGACTCCTACGCTGGATGGATGATAACCGAACTTTAGGTGGCGAGTAAATGTAATTTGATTTCTTTTATTTACAATTACAATCATTATTGGTTTTTAAATAGATATCATAATGGTGTTTTGTTAAAGTATGTATTTCTTTATCGAGGTTTCAAAATCTGATATGATCTTATTATTATTTTTTTTTTAAACACGTTTTGTAGCCAACTCCCCACCCCCAGCCCAGTAAAAACGTATTTATCATTTGCCCCTTAAACACCAACAAATTGCTGTTCAGGTCTAATTTTATTTTTATCTATATTACGGAACCTTCTTCTTTACCGAATATTCTTTCGCACAGTTACTATACGTTACCAAAACGAGGCCACCATCCCGAGGATGGCCCAAAGTTATGTCAGAGACAACACGAGTTTAGAAGGGTGCTTTCAGAGACTTGTCTATAACACTAATTAGAAGGGTCCAGAAAAATTGGATTTTGTTGTGTTTTTTTTTTTGTGTTGTTTTTTGCCCACAGAGGAGTTAGTCATCGACCATTTCCAAGAATAGCTTCTGACGTCACTCTGATTTCGCCAGAGTTCTAAGCCCGTGGAATTGCTTTCAATGTCCAAACCAACTAAAGACATCTTTCAACGTGACGCCAGATCTTGAGAGAATAATCCGTGCTAATGCTTGGTATCCATAGCTACAATGTCATTAAGAGGGGGGGGGGGAGATATTTTTTTGTAAAGACGTCTTATTTGTGCTGGATCTTTCTTATTTCACAGATTCTAAAACTATCTCAAATGTAGCATCTCCATAGTTCGTTTTTCGCACACAGAAGTTGTGATACTTTTCTCAGTGAAAAAATGTTTAAAATTAGTCATTTTTGGCTTCCTTCAGGATTGCATGGCTGAAATCTTGAGATCCCCTGGGCTTAGCAGATTATCTTAAATTATTAAAGAAGCTTATCAAGATAAGTGAGCATAATCGCTTTTACAGTGTGATATTTTCGGGTGTTGACAAATTCGATTTTAAACATCTGAAATAAATGACTTGAAAGTAGATGGAATAACAATAGAGATTGATCGTTATCAGAAAGCCAAAAACATACCTTAAACTTTAAGTAAAAAATAATGTCTTTGGAAATCAATCTATTTAATACACCAGGAAGAAGATTATATGTGCCTTAAGTCTGGTCAATCATGGCGTGTCTCTTTAGGTCTAATCTAATTTTATAAGTTAACTGAAAGACTTAGACTAGGTCGGAGTTAGGAGCAAGTACATGTGTTGTTTATTGAAACTATTAGAAACAATATAATACACTTAGTGAACTAAAACACGCGTAAAGTCGGTGAACATTTGGAAACAGAAACGTTACATAGGGAAACTATATTGAAAGACAGATCTTAAGCTCTGACCAACGACCCGACAAAAGTACTGACCAACGACTCGACAAAAGTACTGGCCTGCGTCCCAACAGAAATATTGACCTAACGACCCAACAGAGGAACTGACCTACGACCCAACAGAAGTACTGACCTACAACCCGACAGAAGTACTGACTTAAGACCCGACAGAAGTACTGCCCTACGACCCGACAGAAGTACTGGCCTACGACCCGACATTGCATGCGACGCTTCACACCTATCAACTGTTATACTGTTATGCATAGAGAGACTTGTCTACACAGAAATACGACTTCACTATTTTCTTTACTTCACAATGTCTTTATTACACTTTATTAGACCTCACCCACATAAAAGACACTACCTTCAATTTCACTCATGGTTTAATTTTCTAAAGCAAAACGACACTCGGAAGTTAAAGAAAAGTAATTTAATCCACGTTAATGATAGTCACTTTTGAATTTATAGCACAACACAGAAATATTTTATCCACCGAAGTCCAAATTATTTTGAATTTTTATCAGAATAAAACTTCAGCTAATTTATCCACTGTAGTCAAGTTACTCCAACTCCATGAATTATAACATTAACTTCAACTGTAGTCTGGTAAGTCTTCAACTTGTAGTCCTGTTTAACCTCAGGGAAAAGCCTTGGAATAAATCATCATGTTTTTGTTTTCTTTTATCCCAGCACATCCTTTCCTAGTAATAAGCACACACTAGACATACACGTCTTGACCTTAACATTTAAACTCTGAACCGAACTACGTTTGATAAAAAAAAAATACACACGTGCAGTCAAGGCCAACACTTTGCTGAATGATGTGACGTCATACTAGGCACACGGCTCTAAGCGATGCCAGCTAGAAAAAGGCTTTCGTTATGACGTCATTTCATCTGGTTTCCTCATGTTTTCCCCCCAGCCTGCCCTCCACGCGTGACACGTGACATGGCGCTAATGTCTCGTTACGTTAATTGTTGGCAGCTCGCTCGTGGCTCTTCCTACACTGGCGTCTTTGCCTCGTATCTCGTGTGAGCAGTGACTGCGTGTGTTTGAGTGTGCGTGTGTGTGATCTGAGTTTGCGTGTGAGCAGTGCATGAGTTTTTTTATGAGGAGATTGAAGTTGATAGCAAAGTCTTGGTCCTGAAGATACAGAAATTGAATATAAGACTTTGTTGCCATTATAGATGGCATACGAGACATGTTCCCGCTCTTTAAAGTGAACTTGAGAAATCAGTACTTCATTAGACAACAGTTTAACATTGCATGCTAATTAAAAACAACACTTCGATGGGAGATGCAAAAACAAACAGATGACAGAGATAAATATCTAACACACAGGATTGGCCGTGATGGACTCACAAAACATTTGATGTACATGTAACACACAGGATGGACCGTGATGAACTCACAAAACATTTGATTTACATGTAACACACAGGATTGGCCGTGATGAACTCACAAAACATTTGATGTACATGTAACACACAGGGTGGACCGTGATGGACTTACAAAACATTTGATGTACATGTAACACACAGGATTGGCCGTGATGAACTCACAAAACATTTGATATACATGTAGCACACAGGATTGGCCGTGATGAACTCACAAAACATTTGATGTACATGTAACACACAGGATTGGCCGTGATGAACTCACAAAACATTTGATGTACATGTAACAAACAGGATGGACCGTGATGAACTCACAAAACATTTGATGTACATGTAACACACAGGGTGGACCGTGATGGACTCACAAAACATTTGATGTACATGTAACACACAGGATTGGCCGTGATGGACTCACGCAACATTCGATGTACACGTAACACACAGGGTGGACCGTGATGGACTCACAAAACATTTGATGTACATGTAACATAGGATGGACCGTGATGGACTCACGCAACATTTGATGTACATGTAACACAGATGGACCGTGGTGGACTCACAAAACATTTGATGTACATGTAAGACAAAACTAAATCTGTGTGAATCATCCACGTTTATGGCATGCTATATCACGGGTTCCCAAACTGTGGGTCGCGACCCCCTTGGGATTTCTAAAGGGTCGCCAACTTATTGATTAAACGTTTAAAATGTTCACTATAATAGACTACATTTTTTATTCTGTTATGAATTTAAAATGTTTTGTTTTTATTCCTTTCTTTGAATTGAAATGTGAAATCAAGTTGTTCCTGAAATGAAACGAAAAAAACTTTTTTTTCTTTTTTTAAAAAAAAAAATAGATAAAGCTTGGATGAAAAAAAAAAAGCAAATTTAGCAGGTAAATAATACAGCAGAGTAGGTTAACGTGAAACTCCGAGAAAAGGAAACGAACATTAAATCTACCACTTTTTACGTGAAGCTCAAGGCTTTATTTTTATCTAAGCTGCAAAAATAACGAAGAAATTCAAATCTTGGAAACATTGCCGCGTCTAAAAAAAAATCTTTGCCCTTTGGTAAATAAATCTGTAGGTAAAACACATGATATTTTGAAAAAGAAAAAAAAAATTCTATATCTCAAACCCCTTTAACAATTTTTTTTTTTTAAATCAAGGGTTTACTCCGCTGGAAGAATAAAATAAATCAACATGAAATCCATCCTCTGCTTCACTTGATGTAGCCATTCCTAATAAATTACAAGATTAATTCATGGATTTGAGAAATAAATCTTCAGCACGTAACTGGCTTCATGAAAAATTGCTCGCACAAATCTGGTGTGTTATGTGTCATTCATGTCAATATGTAACGATAGTTACCTTTCGAGCAGTTCCAATCGTGTTTTTATGTTACATCAAGATAAATAATTAATCAAATGTTGAGAGTGACATGATTTTTGCGTTAACAAAGACTCACCGCGAATTTTCAGGCTTCTTAGGAAGATGAACTTTAAAATTTCGCAATAAATTAATTATTAAACGATTTCAAAAGAAATAATATATTGTTAAAAAAAAATATTTTCGTTGCGATTTTTAAATTACCTAATTGACATTTTTTAATTGTATTGGAAGGGGGGGGGGTGCGAGTAACTTGGCTTTTATAAAAAACGGGATCGCCTCCCGAAAAGGTTCGGAACCTGTGTACTATAGTTTAAGGACACGTCCATAGAAAAATTGACGTGAAAAGTACTCACAGAAAAAGAAACGAAGAAGCCATAGGCACATCCTTCTCTAGTTGACACTTATGATATTGTTGCTACTTATTTTTCAAGTAAATTTTTACATGCATTAGATATAACAGTCAAGTTTTTTTTTCAAAACTTTTAATCTACCACCACGGATAGCAGCGAGTTAAAATGAGACGTTTTAAGTGCGATGTGGATTACATCCAGAGGCTGGTGACAACTAACATACACTTACCGCATAGGAAGGTTTAAACTAAACAACATCAGGTAAATTTCAAATGTTCTATTCAGCATCATCCCCCCCAAGCTCCCAACCCCCACTAAACAAAAACAGAAAGTTAAAGATATATGCATTAAACCAACTGACACTTCTCCCCGAACCCTTCCCATTTTCGCTGGGATACAGTCTCGAATGTTTACATTAAGTACTTCTGTCTAAAGAAACCTTCACGCACTGCGTTTCTGAGACTCGGGTATAAGGTGATAGCTAATTACTTTCATATTACCTCGTCATTGACAGGTCTGTGAGATAAGAAGATAGGTAAATTGTTCACATTATCCCATTATTGATATAATGCCAGCCAATAGATAAGAGCTGAGGCAGGTGATGTATTAGGAGGGTGAGGATGGCTGGGAGCAGGGGCGGAATAAGACTGCACGGGGCCCCTGGCTGCAATCAAACGGGGGCCCTATCCAGCCAGCGTCCCTTTAAATAAAATGATTATTAACAGCTAATATAGGACTTAATTAAATATTAATCGTGAAAAAGAAAAAACGAACTCGAAGAAATAAATTTAAATAACTGTTTGAAGTGTTGGCGCTAGGTTAAAATTAAGGGTGAACAGAAAATAAAAAATAAAAAATTATAACACTGGGAATCGATCCCGACATCACTTGGATCGCAAGCTTATACTCTTCCACAATAACCAGCAGAGCTTATGAAAATTGAGAAATTTTAAAAATACAAACCATATTTTATAATATGTTCTCTTAGTGAGCCAATCAAATCAAGTTTTTCGATTATTAAGACTATCAGGTCTGAATATCGATCAGTTTAATAGATAAGATTTATTAATTTATTTTATTTTCAAGGGTTCGTGCAAACATTTGTACACTTTTATTATAAAATATAAAAAGTTGGGGGCCCCAAAACCGTCGGGGGCCCCTGGCTATAGCCCGTTCAGCCACCCCCCCCCCCGCTTAATCCGCCATAGGCTGTGAGGGCAGATGACGAATTTTAGGTTGGGGAGTACTAACAATATTATGATGGAAATGTAATGTTGAAGAAATGATGTGTTATGAGTTACCATGTTTTGTTTGGTACAGCTTGGATTCAACTTAAAGAGTCCGCAGTTGAAATTTTGTGGTTAGGTCGACTATTCTAATCGAGGACTACAAAGAAAGCCTTTTTTTTTTTTTAACTTAGGCTTACGGGAATGTTTGGGAGTGATTGCAACAGTGTGAATATTGAGAAGGAGAGAGGGAATAAGAAATCAATAGACATTTGAATTGCTCTGTGAAAGTGTGTGTGTGTGTGTGTGTGTGTGTGTGTGCGTGCGTGCGTGCGTGCGTGCGTGCGTGTGTGTGTGTGTGTGTGTGTGTGTGTGTGTGTGTTTGTGTGTGTGTGTGTGTGTGAGAGAGAGAGAGAGAGAGAGAGAGAGAGAGAGAGAGAGAAAGAGACAGACAGACAGACAGACGGATAGATAGACAGACAGACGGACAGACAGACACACAGCGAGTAGTTGTCAAATTAAATCCATGATACTGTTTCTGAATAAGTGATCTTCTCAAGTTAAACGATGAAACAACATATTCAACTAGATTAGTGCCGGGGCGCCGTGGCACCTGCGGCGCCCACATTTTTTAGGGCGCCTACGGCGCCAACCTTTTTCAAAAGCCCAACTAACTTGTCCTTTTTTGATAAATACGAAATATTAAACTTTCTGAAATGTACGCAAAGTATTTAATAATAGGGGTTGTATTTTGCGCACCGATGCACACCAAACAATGACGTCATATTAAATATTTTTACATCGCTAATCACCACACGATTTTTACACTGCTATAGACTGTTGTACATCGTGGACTATTATTTATGTATCCATCAACAGGTGGATGTAAATCAATGTTTTGTCACTAACTGAAAGAATTGAAATTTCAATGCAAGTAGGTGTACGTGACGTAGTCAATGACCAGCTCACCGTCACCAAACAAACACTGGGAGACTGTCGTGCCCGTGTTTACCGTAGATCTCCGAACATTCAATCCACAAACACCCGTGTTAATGTCAAATACTGAGGACATGCAGCTTGACAAGTTCCAATCGTTGTTAAATGTCATAAATATATGTCTGTACAGAAGGAGCGTCTGTAACATATAAGATATAAACTGTTACAAAACTTTCATTTGGAATGAGATTTACATATTTTCTGGTCGTCAGTGAGCAAGGGATTGGACCAAGAACAGCAAGTTGTAGACACGTGACACAGAGGGGGGGGGCAACAAATTTATATCTAGCCGCCTAGCTAAACTTTAAACATGAAGTGAGTTGTAGAAACATGCTAGTATAGCAAATATTTGCAGGTGTATACACATAAGGTTGGCGCTATGAGAAGGTAACAGATAACATCAAAGAGATTAAATCCACATCACAAAATATGATTTAAATGTTATGTTAGATAAATTGCCTTAGCATGCCTAACGGTTTTGGCCACATTTTTTTGGAGAAAAAAAATTGTTCGAGGTAATATTATAATAATAACATAACAGCAACAGTTGCTTTAAACTTGGATCAGGTTTTCATATACCAGGAAAAATCATTTCTATTAGACATAACTATCGTGATCAACATTAAACATGATTATCACCCTTCTTATCAGGCTTAAGTAGGATCGTGTGTTTTGAAAAAAAATATATCATCATTTATGACTTTAGACAAAACATCAGACGCAAATTCCAGCGTGATATTAAACACGAATATCATCTTAATTATGAGAAGGTAATACTGTTATTCCTATCTGACGCCATTACCATCATTGCTTTTAGACACCAATCAAACCATTCGTATCTGAACATCATAACCAATGAAACTATAAACATCTACATATAGTGAAACTATAAACATCTATATATAGTGAAACTATAAACATCTATATATAGTGAAACTATAAACATCTATATATAGTGAAACTATAAACATCTATAAATAGTGAAACTATAAACATCTCAATACAGTGAAACTATAAACATATAGATACAGTGAAACTATAAACATCCAGATACAGTGAAACTATAAACATCTATATACAGTGAAACTATAAACACCTCAATATAGTGAAACAATTAACACTTAGATATACTAACACTATTCATATCTCGCTACAGTGAACCATAAATACATAGATATAGTGAAACTATAAACATCCAGATAGAGTGAAATTAAACATATCTCGATACAGTGAAACTATACACATCTAGATATTTCTGGTACCACCAATGACAAACCTCAAGTCCAAAAATTGAATTATCAATATCAATCGATTACGAAAAAAAACAAAACAACAACGCATTTAGTCTGAATAATTGAACTCTTGGACAAAGACATGTCCGGAATCTGTGCGACATTGACATAAGCAAACAATCATCAGGAGGCGACTTATCCACTGCAGAGGTTATCCACCGACTTATCCACCGAAAACACAACAAAATCCGTCCACCTGTAAAATACTAGCTCGTGACCCCGCCGTTGACCGGCGCTGTCATTGAAAACAAACAATGTTTGCTGTTTGGCGTCACCAATGTCTCTACACACAACGACGAATCTTCTAGGTGTTTTTTTTCCTCTCATCAGTTTCTTATCAGCGGTTCTTTTTCTTTGAAACAAACGGCCAATTCTGTGATGGAAAGTAATGGTAAGAAAATATGAAGTATCATTTCCCTCCACTTATATTTATATTAGATACTAGACATTTGAAAGCTATATTTTCATTAGAGGGATGGAGTTTTTGAAAATCAGAGCGCAACGAGCTCGCTAGTCTAGCCTGCTTAGTGTTAGAGCTGTGGAACAAAGCTTTCATTAATTCATAGAGATAACAGGTTAACTACCGTATTTATCGACGTATAACACGCACTTTTTCAAAACCTGAAAATAGGGGGCAAATGATTTATGCGTGCTATACTCCGATATATTGTACTTATTTTTTCCTGAAATTTCTTTCTTAAAATGAAGGTGCGTGTTATACGCCGATAAATACAGTAATTTGTACACGGAAACGCAATGTAAGAACTTATCAATGAAAGAACGGGGGATGATGATGATTATATAACAGAGCGTCACGGAACCTTCCAGCTAAATGTGAGAACCACTGCATTTCAGCATTTGCTCGCCAGTCCTAAAACTTTTCTTCTCTTTGCAAAGACTTGACCGCCCGGCCCACTTCACCCCGTCAGCTATGTGAAAATCTGACCATGATGTTTGACGTATTCCCTCCCCTTCCATTTACTTTCTTCCGAGTTATCTCCCCTCATGCGCCCTTGAGAC
Organism: Radix auricularia; assembly: GCA_002072015.1. Lineage (NCBI taxonomy): Eukaryota > Metazoa > Mollusca > Gastropoda > Lymnaeidae > Radix > Radix auricularia. The sequence continues at coordinate 498,993 of MUZC01000170.1, read as the reverse complement.
TTTGTATTTTTAGAAGATGAGGCAGCTAATTTTTAAGTTTGGATATAAATTATAACGTAAAGTAATAGAACAGAAAAACAACATAACGATCCTAACAAAGCACGAAAGTAAACATTTAAGTAAGGCCTGAACCATTTTTGCGCTTTAAACAACAAATCAATTTAACTCTTTTAAAAAAAAAATTGTGCTGGATCTATTAAATCTATAGTGATGACAATTCGTTGATCAAAACAATATAAACAAAATCTGTTGTCGAACGTGACTTGACGCGATATTCTCACACCGCGCCGAGACTTGGTTCACTTGTCTTATTGGGCAGATTCCCCAACAATTCTAATGAAATATTTTATGTTATAATCATGATCTCTGTTCTGTCTATTCCATCCATATTTTAATTTATTTCACAGGGCTTTTTATTCTGTTTCCTCTCTTAAATCTATTGCAATTTGTTATTATTTTGTTTTACTTTATTTGTTATTTCTAACTTTCAAGTATACTGAAATTAAGTTATGTACATAAAATATTGCTTTTAATGTCAAGATTAACGTGCATTTATTACTGTAAATAAGTTACAGGGTTCACATTTAAGACCCATCAATGTAAACAATATCATGAAGACAGTTGAAACAAAGCACACACAAAAACAGCATCGTTAAAAGACAGTTGAGACATAACACAGTAAACAACAGTAAGACTCTCAGAAAACCAGATTTAAAAGAATTGTGCGTTATGTTTCATACATTTTTGCTTCCGGAAATTAGTATAAAGCTAAAAAAGATAAGAGCACTTTGGGCGAGTTTTTGACCACTGTTACGAGTGGTCCACTTATAGCTTTAATGCTTATCTGGTAGACGCATTACTTGGTTTCTCTGATGAAATTCATTGAAGATGTTGATAGGAAGTGGCTTGTTTTATTATAGTGGGAAAGAAAGGGCAGATTGTGTGGATCGGTATGAGTTCATTTCGCTTAAATTTTCAATCAAAATATGCACACTTCATATTTTTAAGAAACAATAATAGCTAATTAAATATATATATATATAAAGCTACAAACAAATAAACGAAACTGAACAGTTAAGTATAGAAATAAAATAGACATAAATAACATAGCAATATTTGAAAAATAGTGTAGCAATTATAAAAGTCTGAGTCAAAAATACTAGCAGTACAATTGAACTCAGTGGCTGACGAATTTTTTAAAAGGTGAAAAAAGAATTAAGAATAATATAACCACATGATTATTTTTGGCAAACTGAATAAAATCTCAAAGTTAAAAGAGACAAAGATAATATCTAATAGAATTTTTAGTTTTTATTGTTTTTAAATTGTTCATTGAAATAATTAATATTGAAACTTATGATTGAATATAGTAGAGTTATTTGCAATATTTTTTAATGGTCATACTTTAAAAAAAAAAATTAAAATCATTTTAATAAGTTTAGTATTTTTGTGTAGATTGTTTGCCTTACTCTTTAGAACGGGCGGTAGCTATCCAGTGAGAAATTGGTAGTCTATCCCACCGTCGGAAGCAGCCCCGGGAGCCTAGCTCTACGTCAATTGAGCTTTGGCTTATAACCGGTAACTGATGCTTCCCGTGTTTTGTCGACACCTTGCGGCGACGCTGGAGTGTCCTCCCCAGAGGTGATGCAAGCCTGAGCGGGTATTATGGAGAATTAGCTGCTGCCCATACAGCATATCCCCCCTCTCCACGTCAATGGTGTAACCAAGGGAACGACTTTGCGTCGATGCTGCTTGGCTGCCATTGGCGTCGCAGGAGCTGCCGGTATGTACATAAGTCTTATGTATAGACCGCCTGTAGGTGCTCCAATTCCTTATTTTCTTTCAGGGTTAACTCCCTTAACCTTTTCCGCAAGGCAGGTATAGCCGCAAGGCAGCGGAGGATTCCTTCTCCTAGATGAACTACCAGCCAAGGTTTTAACGAGCATCATCTACTCGTAGGGGTGCCAGAACCGGGGTTTGAACCAGGGACCGATTTTTATTTTTATTTTGGAATTTTTTGGTGCCGCAGCGCACTAACACTTTGACCACCGCGCCCCATAAGTCATGTACGAAAACATCAAAAAGGCATCCAAAAGTGGAGAAATTATTCAAGACCAGGCAGCACAGCTAAAACGGTGGGTTGAGCATTATCTGGAATTGTATTCAACAGTTACCACAGTCTCCAGCACCGCTCTAGATGACATCCCAGATATGCCACTCATGGAAGAACTTGATGTCGTGCCCACACAGGAAGAGCTGAGCAAAGCAATTGACAGTCTAGCTTGTGGAAAAGTGCCTGGGAATGATGGAATACCACCAGAGGTTCTAAAGAGTGGCAAGACAGCTTTACTCCAGCCATTGCACGAGATTCTGTCCCTCTGCTGGGAACAGGGCTACATCCCCCAAGACCTAAAGGATGCAAATATAGTGACACTATATAAAAACAAAGGTGATAGGAGTGATTGCAATAATTATCGCGGCATTTCACTCCTTAGTATTGTAGGAAAGACCTTTGCCCGCGTTATACTAATACGTTTACAGAGCCTAGCATCCCGCGTCTATCCAGAATCTCAGTGCGGTTTCCGGTCCGGTCGGTCTACCATAGACATGGTGTTCTTCATACGACAGCTCTAGGAAAAATGCAGAGAGCAGCAGATGCCACTATATATTGCATTTGTGGACCTTACAAAAGCCTTCGACTTAGTCAGTCGCAACGGGCTATTCCAAATACTGGCAAAAATTGGCTGCCCCCCTCACCTACTTGCCCTCATCAGACAGTTCCATGAAAATATGCTTGGCACAGTGCAGTTCGATGGAGTTAAGTCAGAAGCCTTCCCTGTCAGCAGCAGAGTTAAACAAGGTTGTGTACTCGCACCAACACTCTTCGCAATATTCTTCTCTGTACTTCTTCGATACGCATTCAAGGATAGCAGTGAGGGAATCTGGTTACATACCAGAGCTGATGGAGGACTTTTCAACACTGCCCGCCTCCGAGCCAAGACCAAAACGACTGATGTACTAATTCGAGAGGTACTATTTTCGGATGATGCGGCACTAACAGCACATACAGAATCTGGTTTTCAACAACTCGTGTCAAGCTTCTCCAATGCCTGCAAAGAATTTGGTCTGCAAATCAGCTTGAAAAAGACAAACATCATGGCCCAAGACACTCGACCTCCTCCTACCATAAATATCGATAATGAAAACTTGGAGGTTGTGGACAGCTTCACCTACTTGGGATTTAAGGTCTCCAATACACTGTCCATTGAAGAATAAATAAACAGCAGAATTGGCAAGGCATCCGCAACAATGGCTAAACTAAATAAGCGGGTCTGGCAAAACACCAAGCTAACGGAGAAAACCAAACTGTGCGTCTATCGAGCCTGTGTCATCAGTACACTACTATATGGGAGCGAGACATGGACCACTTATACATCACAAGAGCGTAAGCTTAACAGCTTCCATTTGAGATGCCTGCGTCGCATCCTTGGTATTAAATGGCAAGAAAAAGTGCCTAATAGTGAGGTCCTAAGGCATGCCAATACCCAAAGCATGTTCTCTTTTCTTAGTGAAAGACGCCTGAGGTGGCTAGGACATGTCAAAAGAATGAGCCCCGGCCACATCCCGAAGGACCTCCTATATGGTGAACTTGCTTCAGGAAAGAGGAAAACAGGTCGCCCACGCTTGCGATTTAAAGATGTCTGTCAAAGGGACATGAAAGCAGCGAAAATACATACAAGTGACTGGGAGTGTAAGGCAGAAGAACGATCTACGTGGCGCACAGTTGTCAAAGAGGGCGTCATAGTAGCTGAGGAGCGAAGAATGGAGGAGGCTGCAGACAGAAGAGCTAGGAGAAAGGCCAAAACATTTGGAAGCACAGAACTCGTGTGTAAAAACTGTGGCAAAGACTGTCACTCAAGGATAGGACTGCACAGCCACTCGAGAAAATGCAACCCAACCTAACGGTGATGCACCATCGTCTCGCGAGACGGAAGGATGCCGGTACTGTTTGCCTTACTCAACGGTTTCGATATGTCTGTATTCATTTATAGTTGATAATATGATTGCGTGAACGTGTGGTGTACATGTCTTGGGACTGACCATCATCATCTCCTACGTTTCGTGCCAGTGACAGTTATCACCATGAGACTATGACCTATAGGCCAAGGCTCTAGGTGAGCACATGTTGATCTCTTTGTTCTACATCTCACGTTACTGCCAGGGACCAGGTGGTCACAAACAATGAAGTTTGTCCTTTTTGGCGTCATTAGCTGATACCTAGAGATATGAGTCTGTGGGGTAGGGACAAGGTGTGGGGAACAGGGCTGGTTTGTTCTGCGTTTGTGATGGTTTGTTTTACACTTGTGATGATTTTTTGAGCATTTGTGATGGTTTGTTGTTCATTTGTGATGGTTTGTTGTGCATTTGTGATGGTTTGTTTGACATTTTTGATGTTTTGTTGGTTTGTTGTTCATTGGCGATGGTTTTTGTATACACGTAATAGTTTGTTGTACAAATGTAATGGTTTGTTGTACATTTCTTGCAAATGTCGTTGGGAAGCCTTAATGATTGAATATGTGTTGTACAAATGTGTTGGTTTGCTTGAATATGTAATGGTTATTGTACAAAAGTGATGGCTTTCGTACATATAATACGGTTTGGGTACATTGGTTTGTGACGAGGTAAAGGTGACAGATTGTGTACTTGGAGATTTATGAAAATTTCTGGGAGATTTTGGTGATTTTTTATCCATTTATGCGCAAGGAGTTGGGATATTGTATGAGGGGTTGGCCTAAGAGTGATAAGTGAAGTGAATTTGGTTGTCCTAAATGTAATAGAAAAATTAAAAAATAAATATTGAAATATTGAACGATTCTTTTGCGTGAGCTCCCCCTACCCCCGCTAATGATGAGACTAATCTGAGCTCCAAGGCGGCTGCCTAGTTTGTATAGGTCTAAAGCCGGCCCTATTGTATGAAATATGATCGTTTGAGCCACATCTTGCCTATGAGATCTTCTATAACATGTGTTTTTCTGTGGACCAGACACGTCAGTCAGGTTTTATCAATTTTAAATTAACTCTGTCAGGTTATCAATACACACAACTGTAAAGATTTGTCGGACTTTGTAATATCTGCTCACAAAAAAATGAATCTATACTATAACCTGTCTCTCTCAGTATAGCACTTAGCAGGCTTGTCCATGGGACATATTTTTCTGTCCCATCCCATCCTATCCAGTGGCGTAGCTAGAGCTTTTGCCGCCTGGGGCGGTCTCCAATATGCCGCCCTTTTAAGGGCCACCCATAAATAACGTCACGCACCGGGGGAGGGGGTCACACAAAACGCGCAACTTTAAATAAAAGTTACACTGAAATATATGATTACCCAAACTTTATTCAATGACGATTTACGCGGTTTCACGCGTGTTACGATGTTAGTGTGCAATCTTAAACTAAAAACATATTTAAATGACCAAACAAACCCCCCAAAAAATTATTTTAAACATGCTCATTTTCAAATACAAATACCTAAATACCGCTTGTATGGGGGGGGGCGGGTACTTTGTCACGTCACATTTAGGAATGGTTCTAAGTTTTCCTTTCGTGACGTCGTGTGACGAGGGGGTAGGGGGTGAAAAAATCAGCCGAAATCACGTGACGTCATTTACGGACGGCCTCTTAATTAAGTTAATCATATGATGGTTTTTATAAATTAATAAGCGTGAATAAATAATTGTAATTGAAACAAAGTACATTGTAAAAGATGGGAAACAATTTTACCATTGCATGCCCTATTTATGTAAGCAGTAATAAAAGAGGCCGCATAAGATGATAAACCTATAAATACACATTATAAAAATACAATATACTTGTTTTTAAGCCCACAAGGAAGTTATAGGGTCACATGTTCCCCCCCCCCACCCCAAATGAGACAAAAGATATTCCAAATTTATACCCAAAAAAACATTAACAATTAATATGCTTTTATTTTGTATTTATGAATGTATGATTTTTTTAATAAAAAAGAAATTGTATACATCAGTTTGTAAACATATTTTTAAAATTATTTTTAAATTTACTTATTCGCCTAACTTTCATAGTCGAATAATC
>MUZC01000170.1:482039-492845 GCA_002072015.1 Radix auricularia | reverse complement strand
TTTAAAAAAATTCTTAGCAAAATTATAATGTTGGATAAACAATTTTCCAATATTTACTGTTAAATATATTTTAATAGATTAAGGGGGTATTTCCTCTTTTTTTACATAATGTCTCTTCTTGTAGTGTAGGTACAGCCAAAGCTGGTCTTACGCTCCTGCAACCTATGCTGTCGCAGTGGGCCCAGCGCTTCATAGGCCCAACCTATCTTAATTTTCACTTATTATCCTTATTATTCCTAGTCCCTACCCAAACTGGGGCCCACGCAATCAGTTTTGCATACTAAGCTGCATAGGGGCCCGCAGTAGCTAAGACTGGCACCGTGTACTGCTATAAAAACTTGGATCCTTTCTCTTTCAATCTCGAACATTTCTTTATCAATGTAAATAAAGAATTTTATTTGATGTTCAAATTCTTCATTTAGAATCCTAGATTGCATAGTATTATACACGAATATTTTCTTGCAAGGACAACTACTTCCTTTATTTTCTTTTATAATTACATTTATGGTTAAAAACATTTCTCGTTGTACTTCTTGCTCTAAAGATTGAACCACGTCTTCTGAATTTTCCCCACACATATTCTCTCCTTTTAACTTGGTATTTAGTCGATATTTCCAACTCTCTGTAACAGCTTTCTGTATTAGCACATATATTTGTTTTATCAAATGGGTTTGCATAGTTTGCATTAATTTAAAAAAGACGGGTTCTCATAAATTGAGATATCATAGAAAAGTAAACGATTGCCATGAACTGAGTAAAATTCAAGCATCTGATCTCGTTCTACTTGCTACTTCAGATGTCAATTTTCCAAGACGCTTGAAATTTTTAAGTATGTATTTTTTGGAATTTTTATACTATTGTAGTTTTTATTAACGGAGAAATGAATAATCGTTCATTTTTAATGAATAACCGTATATAAATGAAAAATCCAACCTACGTGTGTTACTTTAATGCAATAAAAACAACGTAAATTAAATTTTTTAATAAGTTACCTTACAATAATTTTTTAAAAAACCGAAACAGTAATATAATTTACTACTTGCAATTTAAATACAATATTTGAACCACTATATCATGTAGGTACTTGTTAGCGCATCATTCTGCGAATGTCGAAATTCCACGCTATAACTGTCGTGCGATATTAATACTACATATATTCTAACCAGCGGTGATGTGTTGTTGTTTTTTGTGCAGTTTTCTTATAAACGCGCCATCTGTGACGTATGCAGCTTAATTTTACAAACAAATAGTTACCTTTTTGAGCGATTTCAAATTTTTTAACTGTTCTGCGTTAGTTATAACAACCGCTGTGTAATCAAACAACTGCTGCACAAATCCGTTAATTTCAACTCAAAATTGAGATTCTTTTTGTTTCACTATGGCTTTCCCCCTTCAAAAGAAAAGGTGCGGTTTTTCGGAATTAACTGGGTTTATTTTTCAAATGCCTACAAACGCCGCCCTTTGAATGAGTGCCGCCCGGGGCGGACCGCCCCCCCCTAGCTACGCCACTGATCCTATCCCATGGCAATTTATGCCTGTCCCATCCCATCCAATGGCACGTTTCCCAAAACATTCCCATTGACAAGACTGGTACTTAGCCCTGATCACATCATGTGATTGGGGTTTGTTTTCTATTTTCTGGTTTATCTTTTTTTTTTTTAACAGCTTTATATACAAAATGAAACGGGTAATAATTATTTCTCGTGACGCATTCTCATGGGGTTTCTTCTCCTTACCGCCCAGCTTGTTCAGCAATCCCAATCAGGTCAGGGTTTCCGTTATCTAAGGAAAAAAGTTAAACATGTTCACCCAAACCTCCTGGGCTTTAAAAGTTCCCACAGACCCGCGACAATTAAACAGCCAAATAAACCGCGGCTTCACTCTAAAGAGCTGACTTTGGTATAAAACGTTCATTAAAGGACATTTAGTTGAGACTGGCTGGCCACAGCAGCTACGGATGTGAGCAGATTAAAGGGATGGTGCCGCCGTCAGATGTGGATGTTGATGCTTAGATCTGATAAATTAAAGAATTTTTTACAACTCGTCTAGGCGTCGCGTGGGGGGGGGGTGTGGGAGCGAGGTTGATGGATACACATCTAAACGAGGGAAAGAGAATGTTATGGAGAGAATATGATATTACCTGTGCAAGAATAAAGGGTTTAACCGTCTGCCTAAAATTTATACAATAAGTTAATCTATGTATTTGTTCCTGGCATGTTTATTGCGACATTTCATTCGACATCCCATCAATTACTTTTAAAGCTTCTTTCTTAAAAAGTAACAGATGTTTTAAAAAGGAAAATTAAGTCTTAAACAAACTAACTAACCACAACAGCAGCGATAAATCATTGCGTCTGTTTGATTAGTTATCAATTCACCTTACATTACTGCCGGATTGCACTAAATAAATTTTAAGCTTATGTCTGCATATAAATAATATAATAGTCCAAGTCACTGGATCTGGAACGCTGAGGAACGATGTACGACAGTCTACAGCAGTTAGTTGAAAAATCGTGTGGTGATTAGCGCTGTAAAAATATTCAATATGATGACGTCATTGTTTGGTGTACATCGGTGCGCAAAATACAACCCCTATTATTAAATACTTTGCGTACATTTCAGAAAGTTTAATATTTTGTATTTATCAAAAAAAGGACAAGTTAGTTGGGTTTTTAAAAAAGGTTGGCGCCGTAGGTGCCCTAAAAAAAGTGGGCGCCCCGGCACAATCTAGTTTCAAATAGTTGTACAATAAATGAAAGGAGGTACTTGTGTGTTTCTGGGTACACGTGTGTTTGTATGGATACTCATATATGTGTATGGATACTAATGAATGTGTGGGCACTCATGTGTGTTTGGATACTAATGTGTTTGTACTTGTATTTGTGGGTACTTGTGTCTGTTGGTACTATGCGCGTGTGTGTGGGGTACAAATGAATGTGTGGGTAAATTTGTGTGTATGGGTACTATGAACTATGTTTGAGTGGAGGGTACTAAGGAATGTGTTTGGTATTTATATGTTTAGAAACTTACGTGTGAATGTGTGTGTGTATATTCGTGGACATGGGCAACACAATAGGCGGTTCCATTAACATTTATTCATTCTACAATAAAACACAACGTGGCATCACACAAAAGTAATTTTTTAACGATTTAAAAGCTTACTTTTAAATACAAGGTTTTGTTAAAGTCTTGTGTAGAAAAAGTAATTTTGACGTTGAATTAGAATAAAAACAGTTTTTTTTCTTCGGTGTATTTTGAAGATCACTAATCGATATGAGGACAGCAAAGCACTAACTCTTGGGAGGGTCTGTTAAATTATTCAGTGCCGTAGTCACTAAGGGAAAGGGCTATTTATAGACCGGATTAGTCCACTCAGGGATCCTGTTTTTTTTTTTTACTCTTTTTTTTTCTTAAACCGCGTTTTTCATTGGTACTTAAATCTGTACTGTACGCATTATGAATACTGAGTTGATCTGTGATGATTGCTATTTTGATGACTGGCTGATTGTTTAAGAGCTTATGATTAAGACTGACGTTTTATTGTGACATGGTATTTGATAAAGTCATAATGTCTGATTGCGTCAGACAGGGCGTCCAATTGTGACAGGAACATCTAGTCGTTTCATGAAGTCTGAATGTAACAATGAATATCTGATTGTGGTAGTGCGTCTGATTGTGGTAGTGCGTCTGATTGTGATAGTGCGTCTGATTGTGTTAGTGCGTCTGATTGTAATTGTGCGTCTGATTGTGATAGTGCGTCTGATTGTGATAGTGCGTCTGATTGTGATAGTGCGTCTGATTGTGGTAGTGCGTCTGATTGTGGTAATGCGTCTTATTGTGGTAGTGCGTCTGATTGTGGTAGTGCGTCTGATTGTGATAGTGCATCTGATTGTGACAGTGCGTTTGATTATGGTAGTGCGTCTGATTGTGATAGTGCGTCTGATTGTGACAGTGCGTCTGATTGTGGTAGTGCGTCTGATTGTGATAGTGCGACTGATTGTGGTAGTGCGTCTGATTGTGGTAGTGCGTCTGATTGTGATAGTGCGTCTGATTGTGACAGTGCGTCTGATTGTGGTAGTGCGTCTGATTGTGGTAGTGCGTCTGATTGTGGTAATGCGTCTTATTGTGGTAGTGCGTCTGATTGTGGTAGTGCGTCTGATTATGATAGTGCGTCTGAATGTTGTTATGCGTCTTATTGTGGTAATGCGTCTGATTGTGATAGTGCGTCTTATTGTGATTGTTCGTCTGATTGTGACTTCGCGTCTGAATGTGGCTGATTTAATTGATATTATGTGTAATACTATCCCAGTGTGTACACAATGTGTTCAATGTTGTTTATCTACCAATCGTTGTGCGTCATTCGTGTGTGATAAGATATATATAAGTGTACTCATGGGTCAAAGGCTAAAGGTTGCAAGTGGTAGAAAAAAGATAGAGTATAATAAGATTTGTCTGTTCTATAGCTGCAACACAACCCAAACCTATTCCAATTGTTTTAACAACAAATTCCTTTGGATCCTTACTTTAATTTCATTCTAACTCTCTAACAGAGCTTTACAACATCAGCCCCTCCCCCCCCCCTTTTTTTTTTCCTTCTCTAAAACCGGTCAATAACATCCTTGAAATGTTCTACAGGGAACCAACTCTCGTTGTCCGTACGTTATTCTCGAGGAGAAAACACCAAACAATAAAACGAGTGACCCCCGAGTCAAGTAATCAGTAATCTCCCTGGAAGAGTCGGGTGACGCATTAAGAGCTTACCGATGTACCCATCCGTCCAGTCTGACTCGAGTAATCCATTCCTGACCGCCATCTAGCAGACGACTAGCCAGTGCTACCAGCGTAGGTCAGACCCGGGTCTGCTAAGGTCTGGAACCAATAGGTTTAGGGCAAAGCGTAATGTTATTGCGTTTGTCTGGGTAGTCGGGTATGAGATTATGTCGTCACGTTACTATCCTTTCTATCATACTGTTGTTGTTAATTTTTGGGGGGTAGAGTTTTAATGGGTTTTTTTAAAGACAGATTATAGTAATGTGAAGACATGAAAAATAGAATTCAAAATGTATGAGCGTTACTTATTAAGCATGAAAAGAAAATCAGGGGGAAAAAGTTGAAAAAAGACTAGCTTAAAGCTCTCAACACTGAGTTACGTAGTGATAAGAAGTGAAACTAGAGTCCTAGGTTTTTAAAAAGATTGTGGTTGTCATTTTGTTGCTGTCTTCGGCTTAATATATTGTGTCTAGACAGGTAGACTTAAAATAAAAACCAGGATTAAATGGATAAGTTTTCTCACGTAAGATGCGTTTACTAGGAGCAGATACGTATCATATTTTAGCCAGTTACTGTCAGATTAGCTTAAACCTCTGGAATTATTCCACAGCCTAGGCGATATCACATCGTCTTAGCCATTTACTTTCAACTGGCGTTAAACCGATACAGTGAGGCTACATCCTTGTTCAATTGGACCGAATCATATCTTAGCCACCTGCTGCGAGATAAGGTTTAAACAATAGAGTGTTTTTACAGCCTGGTGCAACTAGACCGTATCATATCTTAGCCAGCTGCCCCTAGATTAGGTTTAACCAATGGAGTGTTCCTACAGCCTGGTGCAACTAGACTGTATCATGAAGGCCCCGCTAAACGCTCCGTCCAAGATGTTATGCCTGCTGCTGGACGTAACTCAGAGGCATGGGATTGTTCAGTCCGGCCACCAACACTTCATGATGTTATGTCTCCTGCTGGGCGTACGTCAAAGATATGGGATTGTTCAGTCAGGCCACCAACACTTCATGATGTTATGCCTGCTGCTGGACGTACCTCAGAGATATGTGATTGTTCAGTTAGGCCTCCAACACTTCATGATGTTATGCCTGCTGCTGGACGTACCTCAGAGATATGTGATTGTTCAGTCAGGCCATCAACACTTCATGATGTTATACCTGTGCAGGACGTACCACAGAGATATGTGATTGTTCAGTCAGGCCACCAACACTTCATGATGTTATGCCTCCTGCTGGACGTACCTCAGAGATATGTGATTGTTCAGTCAGGCCATCAACACTTCATGATGTTATACCTGCGCAGGACGTACCACAGAGATATGTGATTGTTCAGTCAGGCCATCAACACTTCATGATGTTATGTCTCCTGCTGGGCGTACGTCAAAGATATGGGATTGTTCAGTCAGGCCACCAACACTTCATGATGTTATGCCTGCTGCTGGACGTACCTCAGAGATATGTGATTGTTCAGTTAGGCCATCAACACTTCATGATGTTATGCCTGCTGCTGGACGTACCTCAGAGATATGTGATTGTTCAGTCAGGCCATCAACACTTCATGATGTTATACCTGCGCAGGACGTACCACAGAGATATGTGATTGTTCAGTCAGGCCACCAACACTTCATGATGTTATACCTGCTGCAGGACGTACCTCAGAGATATGGGATTGTTCAGTCAGGCCACCAACACTTCATGCTGTTATGCCTGCTGCTGGGCGTACCTCAGAGATATGGGATTGTTCAGTCAGGCCACCAACACTTCATGATGTTATGCCTGCTGCAGGACGTACCTCAGAGATATGGGATTGTTCAGTCAGGCCACCAACACTTCAAGATGTTATACCTGCTGCAGGACGTACCTCAGAGATATGGGATTGTTCAGTCAGGCCACAAACACTTCATGATGTTATACCTGCTGCAGAACGTACCTCAGAGATATGGGATTGTTCAGTCAGGCCACCAACACTTCATGATGACAAATCTTCACATCTGAGCTCGACTCCCAACCATTGAAATATTCAAACCATCGCTCACTCTAAGTGGATTGGATCAGGGGCGACTAATTTAATTCTATCACCGGCGCCCAAAGCTTGGGGGGGGGGGGGTTGTTAAGTCCTTACCCCAAAGACATACAGCAATACTCATAATTTATTTTAACTCCCGCCTGTTATTTGGTACGGCTGCACTCAAGTAATCAATACCTATTTTCAAAAATTGTATATCTCATGATATGACCTGACTGAGATGTTTTCAATGTTACGATTTACAGTTTGTTTTGAAGTGCAACTTGCTACATTGTAAAGCAAAACGAACAAAAAACAAATATAATATTTTTTTTACATATTGTTTTTTTTTGTTTAAATCATATCATTCTGGTATTTCGTCTCGTTCACTCAGAGCTTTGCAGACCTCAATTGACCTTAAATTGGTTTGCGGATCTCGTCATTTGACGGGTAAGGAGGAGGGAGTGGGCTAATTCTCTCTAGCGTCATTTAATGATGAGACTTCCAAAGAATTATTTTTTCCCTGTCAAAGTCCCCCCCCCCCCCCCCAATAAATTTGCCAACACACAATTTTACATTATAGCACGTCTATATTAGTAGTGAAAGAGATCTAACTTTATGCCACTCATATATCGTCAATGGTTTGCTTTCATACTAACATAATTCCAGTTTGAATTCAATAATGACAAGGCTCGTCATCACAAAACCAGGTGTCCAGACTCTAGTTAAATATTAGCGGGCACAGTATCCCATCATTCCCTCCTTGTGACTTCCGGAAGGCCAGGAGGCTCCAGAGGTATCATATATTTATGTCCGGTATTAGCTTGTATTATTATAGAGTTTCACTTCAGTCGTGTTGTCAAAACAAATAACGTGGCAAGCCCAGAGAAATGTAGCGTAGAATGTCCATAGCTGTAGTTGAAACGTAATAATATACACAGTCATCACCGTTCAGTCCTGTGCAGTCACGTTGTTTTTTTTACTTTAGATGATTTAAATGATAGCACACATAATTAGAATTGGAAAGAGAGTTTTTTCATTATTATTTTTTTAACATAAGTCAATTTTTACGACTTTAAAAATCTCGACTTTGAATATTACTAGTTGTTAGATTCCTATTACAGATAAATTATTTCGAGTTTTGTCAAATTTTATGTTTGTATAAACATTACAATTTTGAATCCTTTCGTTCACAAGGCATCGCCTTAACTTTTAATGCAACGCGTTGTATTTCACTCCCTCAGGATACAACTATTTTAGATGAAGCTAATTAAACTAATGGCGACAGACTCTATAAACTCACAACTATTTTAGATATAGCCGAGTAAGCCAATCATGACTGACACATTCAGTACATTACCATATTGGAGATCCGAGTAATCCCATATTTGCCGACTCAATAAGAATAAAAAGTCTTTTGGATACAGCTGAGTAAGTTGATGCATAGGAAACAAAGGTTCTCCATTATTTGCTACAAATAAGGGGACAGGGAGACACAGCTGTTAATTAATATTTGGAATTGGGATCACCATCCCTGCAGGCAAGGTTTGAGGGGGTATGGGGTGAGTGAGGGGGTGTGGGGTGAGTGAGGGGGTTGGTGTTCATCAGCAGACGTTACGTTACGCCGCGGGGGCCATTCATCACATAAAAGCAACAGATTGTATCAAAACAAAATGGCCACGAATCTTCATTATTTTTCAGTATGCAATAGTCATCAAACCTTTTCCTCTATGTGCATAAATCATCTTGTTTTGTTATGACGTTCATTTTGTTGCTATCTGTCCCTGCATACCTTTCTGTACACAGCGATGTTTCTTCAGTAGTAATGTTATTGAGATACTCAATCAAATTTTAAAAAAATCCCTCTCACCAAATAATGTGAGCAGAAAGAGTGAATGGGTATGGAGTAAGTATGCTTGTGTAGTAAGTGTGGGTTCGGAGTGAGTGTGCGTGTAAGTGAGTGGGCAGGTGAGTAGGAGTTCGTTTGGAATGTGTGCGCGAGTGATTTCTGTATTATGAAATGAGTGTAAATATGACATGAGTTGTCTTTTCTTATCTATGCATTACCCAACTATTGTTAGGTACCCTTTTAGAGCTGAGTGACTATGGGACGCCCAAAGCATCGGGGACAAATCCATGTCTTCACATGGACTCAAACCCGTGACCATCGGTATTCCAGTCGAGCGCTTTGCCACTCGACCACCGTGTCACCTGTAGTTGTTAGCATGTTAGTGTGCGTATGTTGTGAGTCGTTAGCATGTGAGTATGCGTATGTTGTGAGTCGTTAGCATGTGAGTGTGCGTATGTTGTGAGTCGTTAGTATGTGAGTGTGCTTATGTTGTGAGTCGTTAGTATGTGAGTGTGCGTAGGTTGTAAATTGTTAGCATGTGAGTGTGCGTATGTTGTGAATCGTTAGTATGTGAGTGTGCTTATGTTGTGAGTCGTTAGTATGTGAGTGTGCGTCGTGCGTATGTTGTAAGTCGTTATTATGTGAGTGTATGTATGTTGTAAATTGTTAGCATGTGAGTGTGCGTATGTTGTGAGTCGTTAGTATGTGAGTACGTGTATGTTGTGAGTTTTTAGTTTGTGAGTGTGTGTATGTTGTGAGTAGTTAATATGTGAGTGTGTGTATGTTGTAAGTTGTAAGTATGTGAGTATGTGTATGTTGTGAGTTTTTAGTATGTGAGTGTGCGTATGTTGTGAGCTGTTAGCATGTCAGTATGTGTATGTTGTGAGTAGTTGGCATATGAGTGTGCGTATGTTGTGAGTTTTTAGCATGTAAGCATGTGCATTTTTGAGTGGCTGTTATTTAAGTCATTGGTTCTTTTGCGCCAAGTTGTATCTTGGAAATATGTGTCTAAAGAAAACATCCCAAATGACGTCATGTTGGGTAGGAAAGCCTCGGCGCTGAACTACTTTCTTTTTTCTTTTTACCAAATGCACATATTTATTATCTTAATGTACCAAAAATCATGGCTTCCGCAGGGATTGATCTTCTCCGTGCTACACGCCAATTACTACACATGATCTATTCCTCACTTGACTTCAATAAACCTTGGAGAAGTTTATTATTGCATATTAAGTCATACAATTTCATCTAACACATGATTTTAACTGAGTTCAAAGTAAATTTTTAAAAAAAATCCTTTTATTTCCTATATTACATACTTATTTACAGAAGATAAAAGAGATTGTTGAATTGAGATGCGTCAAAAACCCTTTAAATAAAAGATGCTTTATGAAAGCAATACACACAAAAGAAACAGTACACGAACAAGACATATTTTAGAGAAATATTAGACAAGTTTGGTAAATTATATGCTTCACTGATAGGCGATGTATCGTTTTTTCACTCTTTCTCGGTAAATGGAGTTTGTATTCCCAAAAAAAAAAAAAAAAAAAAAAAAAAAAAATCTAATGCGTTAACAAATAACATGGTTGAAGGGACCAAACGAGAATTGGGTTGGGGTAATAAATAAAAAAAAAATGAAATCCGCCAAACACAGAATGTATCTTCTAAACACAGAAGTCATCTAAACACAGAAGTCATCTAAACACAGAAGTCATCCAAACATAGTAGTCATCTAAACACAGAAGTCATCTAAACACAGAAGTCATCTAAACGCAGAAGTCATCTAAACACAGAAGTCATCCAAACATAGAAGTCATCTAAACACAGAAGTCATCTAAACACAGAAGTCATCTAAACACAGAAGTCATCTAAACACAGAAGTCATCTAAACACAGAAGTCATCTACACACAGAAGTCATCCAAACATAGAAGTCATCTAAACACAGAAGTCATCTAAACACAGAAGTCATCCAAACACATAATTCATCCAAACACAGAAGTCATCCAAACATAGAAGTCATCCAAGCATAGAAGTCATTCAAACACAGAAGTCATCCAAACACAGAAGTCATCCAAACACAGAAGTCATCTAAACACAGAAGTCATCTAAACACAGAAGTCATCCAAACATAGAAGTCATCTAAACACAGAAGTCATCCAAACACAGA
>MUZC01000170.1:452793-467958 GCA_002072015.1 Radix auricularia | reverse complement strand
ATCTCATACTAGAGTAACATGAGATCTCATACTAGAGTAACATAAGATCTCATACTAGAGTAACATGACATTTCATACTAGAGTAACATGAGATTACATACTAGAGTAACATGAGATCTCATACTAGAGTAACATGATATCTCATACTAGAGTAACATGAGATCTCATACTAGAGTAACATGAGATCTCATACTAGAGTAACATGACATTTCATATTAGAGTAACATGAGATCTAATACTAGAGTAACATCAGATCTCATAATAGAGTAACATGAGATCTCATACTAGAGTAACATGAGATCTCATATTAAAAAACATGACATTCATACTAGAGTAACATTAGATCTCATACTAGAGTAACATCAGATCTCATACTAGAGTAACAGGAGATCTCATAATAGAGTAACATGGGATCTCATACTAGAGTAACATGAGAATGAGATCTCATACTAGAGTAACATTAGATCTCATACTAGAGTAACAGGAGATCTCATACTAGAGTAACATGGGTTCTCATACTAGAGTAACATGGGATCTCATACTAGAGTAACATGAGATATCATAATAGAGTAACATGAGATATCATACTAGAGTAACATGAGATATCATACTAGAGTAACATGATATATCATACTAGAATAACATGAGATCTCACACTAGAGTAACATGAGATATCATACTAGAGTAACAGGAGATCTCATACTAGAGAAACATGGGATCTCATACTAGAGCAACATGAGATCTCATACTAGAGTAACATGAGATCTCATACTAGAGTAACATGAGATATCATACTAGAGTAAACCGAGATATCATACTAGAGTAACATGACATCTCATACTAGAGTAGCATGAGATCTCATACTAGAGTAACATGAGACATCATACTAGAGTAGCATGAGATATCATACTAGAGTAACATCAGATCTCATACTAGAGTAACATGACATCTCATACTAGAGTAACATCAGATCTCATACTAGAGTAACAGGAGATCTCATAATAGAGTAACATGGGAACTCATACTAGAGCAACATGAGATATCCTACTAGAGTAACATGACATCTCATACTAGAGTAACATGAGATATCATACTAGAGTAACACGAAATATCATACTAGAGTAACAGGAGATCTCATACTAGAGTAACAGGAGATCTCATACTAGAGTAGCATGAGATCTCATACTAGAGTAACATGAGATATCATACTAGAGTAGCATGAGATATCATACTAGAGTAACATCAGATCTCATACTAGAGTAACATGACAACTCATACTAGAGTAACATCAGATCTCATACTAGAGTAACATCAGATCTCATACTAGAGTAATATGAGATCTCATACTATAGTAACATCAGATCTCATACTAGAGTAACATGAGATATCATACTAGAGTAACATGAGATATATACGAGAGTAACATGAGATATCATACTAGAGTAAAATGAGATATCATACTAGAGTAACATGAGATATCATACTAGAGAAACATCAGATCTCATACTAGAGAAGCATGAGATCTCATACTAGAGTAACATGAGATATCATACTAGAGTAACATGAGATATCATACTAGAGTAACATGAGATATCATACTAGAGTAACATCAGATCTCATACTAGAGTAACATGAGATATCATACTAGAGTAACATGAGATATCATACTAGAGTAACATGATATTTCATACTAGAGTAACATCAGATCTCATACTAGAGTAACATGAGATTACATACTAGAGTAACATGAGATCTCATACTAGAGTAACATGACATCTCATACTAGAGTATTATGGGATCTCATACTAGAGTAAATAAGATCTCATACTAGAGTAACATGACATCTCATACTAGAGTAACATCAGATCTCATACTAGAGTAACATCAGATCTGATACTAGAGTAACATCAGATCTCATACTAGAGTAACATCAGATCTCATACTAGAGTAACATCCGATCTCATACTAAAGTAACATCAGATCTCATACTAGAGTAACATCAGATCTCATACTAGAGTAACATCAGATCTCATACTAGAGTAACATGAGATCTCAGAGTAGAGTAACATGAAATCATGTACAAGTATAAAATCAGATCTCAGAGTAGAGTTGCCTGAGATCCTGGATGTCATACTTGAACAAAATGAGATTCTCTCCTTGAGTAACATGAGATCACGTACAAGAGTAAACGAGGCCTGAAACTAAATTAATTCTATATCTGACACATGTGATGCATGAGTATTATGAGATATGACATGATGTGTCATGGAAATTTCAGATGTGATCTAAGAGGTAGTCAAATGAAATCTCCCGAGGAGCCACCAGCGTGTAATATTAGACTCATTAAAGCTTCATGTCTTGGATCCTTACCCATCTATGTGCTTACATCTGTCACTTCTGTAACAATGGGCTACCCGCCGATATTAGTCACTATTTTACCCTCTACTACACGACTGTATTAGTCACTTTTATAACACTCGACTACCCGACTGTATTAGTCACTTTTATAAAACTCGACTACCCAAATATATTAGTCACTTTTAAAACAATCGACTATCCGTCTATATCAATCACTTTTATAACACTCGACTACCCGAATATATTTGTCACTTTTATAACAATCGGCAACCCGACTATATTAGTCACTTTTAAAACACTATACTACGCGTCTATATAAATCACTTTTATAACACTCGACTACCCGTCTATATTAGTACCTTCTTAAACACACGACTACCCGTCTATATCAATCACTTTTATAACACTCTACTACCCGTCTATATCAATCACCTTTATAACACTCGACTACCCGACTCCATTAGTGGTTTCAAAAACATTGAAGGGAATTAACTGTGTCGTGGGGGGGGGGCGCACGACACAGTTAATTCCCTTCACATTTCTTATTAAAGTCCTCGAAATCGATTACTTTTGATCAACTGCAAAAAGTCAAAAATCGCACACCGTTAAGGGGGGATTTTCAGTATCGATCTCCCATTCACTCGCAGCATGTAGAAAATTGATTTCAGTTTTTTGTTTCTTCATCAGCTTTTTTCTGTGCTCACATTGCAGTTATTTGTGTGGTGCGGGATTCAAGCGAGATAAGCGGATATGAGAACAATTGATTTAATGGTCAATGTTCGGTTAATTAGAACTTTTTAGTAATTGGTATTGCTCAGTGGTGCGAGAAACGTAAACAGTCAGTTAAGCATAAAACACGAGAAACGTAACATTCAGTTAAGCCAAAAACACGAGAAACGTAAACAGTCAGTTAAAACAAAAACACGAGAAACGTAAACAGTCAGTTAAAACAAAAACACGAGAAACGTAAACAGTAAGTTAAACAAAAAACACGAGAAACGTAAACAGTCAGTTTAACCCAAAACACGAGAAACGTAAACAATTAAACCAAAAACACGAGAAACGTAAACAATTAAACAAAAAACACGAGAAACGTAATCAGTTAAACCAAAAACACGAGAAACGTAAACAATTAAACCAAAAACACGAGAAACGTAAACAATTAAACAAAAAACACGGGAAACGTAAACAGTTAGTTAAACCAAAAACACGAGAAACGTAAACTGTCAGTTAAACCAGAAACACGAGAAGCGTAAACTGTCAGTTAAACCAAATACACGAGAAGCGTAAACAGTCAGTTAAACCAGAAACACGAGAAGCGTAAACAGTCAGATAAACCAGAAACACGAGAAGCGTAAACTGTCAGTTAAACCAAATACACGAGAAGCGTAAACTGTTAGTTAAACCAAATACACGAGAAACGTAAACAGTCAGTTAAACCAAAAACACGAGAAAAGTAAACAGTCAGTTTAACCCAAAACACGAGAAACGTAAACAATTAAACCAAAAACACGAGAAACGTAAACAATTAAACAAAAAACACGAGAAACGTAAACAGTTAAACCAAAAACACGAGAAACGTAAACAATTAAACCAAAAACACGAGAAACGTAAACAAATAAACAAAAAACACGAGAAACGTAAACAGCTAGTTAAACCAAAAACACGTGAAACGTTAACTGTCAGTTAAACCAGAAACACGAGAAGCGTAAACTGTCAGTTAAACCAAATACACGAGAAGCGTAAACAGTCAGTTAAACCAGAAACACGAGAAGCGTAAACTGTCAGTTAAACCAAATACACGAGAAGCGTAAACTGTCAGTTAAACCAAATACACGAGAAACGTAAACAGTCAGTTAAACCAAATACACGAGAAACGTAAACAGTCAGTTAAACCAAAAACACGAGAATCGTTAACAGTCCGTTAAACCAAAAACATGAGAAAAGTAAACAAACAAAAAACTAAAAACACGAGAAACGTAAACAGTGAAGCCAATAACACGAGAAACGTTAACAGTCAATTAAACCAAAAGACACGAAAAAAGTAAACAGTCAGTTAAATTATGCAAGTGTTACTTGATATTAAATAATTTGTTGACAGGAAACTTGTACACCTGATGTAGGGGAATAAGGATGATTCAGGAAGGGAGTAAACACACACACAAAAAAGATTATTTTTTTAATATATAAAAAAAACCCACACATTATTAGCCCAAGTCTCCCCAACGATATAAAAAGAAAAATGTAAACCTGCTAACTTTGGTGAGTGAATTGTACGAAACGAGCCTGTATTTGTTCATCCTTCTATTTCAACAAAAAGTTTAAGAGAGCTCAAATGAGTTTTAAATTAAATAATTTTTTAAAAAAATAAAAATAAATAATAATAAAAACACCAGAGTCCTGACAAGGGATATTATGGCAAGTTTTATCATCTCATCTTTCAATTCTTCAATAGTAAATATTAAATATGAGACAGTAAATGAGTATTTAAATTTTTAAAAAAATAATAAAATTTTAAAAAATAAATAAATTTTAAAAAATTAATAAAAACTAGAATGAAGGATTCAAACGCAATTTCCAACAATTTCCTTTTTTTTTCTATTCAAGGAACATCATTCCAGATAACATTTAAAAAAAACTTCAAATAAATAATTCTGACCGTAAAGAAAACAATCGCTATGTATAAATTGCTGCTAAAATATAAATTCTCTACGAGGTCATATCCCCTCACACTACGTAGGCTACATCACACCAAGAATGTGTCAATGTAATGCGCAACATTAGCATTCTCAAAGCGGGAAATCTTCATCAACTATCATTCTAGATAACATTAAAAGTCATTTTAAATCAATAATTCTATAAAGTAAACAAAACAATTGCTAACTACAAATTGCTGCTAAAATTACGGGAGTCGAACAAAAAGAGATTTTTCTAAAATTCCTTCTCCGACATTGTACTAAATATTATTAGCTATCGTTTGGCGTTTGTTTCAACCCAATTGATGTTATAGTTGGCGAGAAATTGACAAAATATTAATATTGTTTGTTTTCTTTTTGTATTTGTCAGGAAATCCAGTAAACCTTTTCGGTATTATTTTTAATTGGCCCGTGCACATCCTTGGGACCTCCTTAACTTTTTTGAAAAAGACCGGAACTTTCTATCTGGTAATGTTCAGGATGATTTGCATGCATATTCCAGCTCAAACAGACAGCACAGACATTTCAAATACATAAAAGCAATTTATCCCATAAGGAAATTGCGTTAACAAACACATTTTTAAAAAAAAAATCACGTTAAGCCTGGTCCCTTTTTGGACTCAGGACGTGTTAGCGCATTTTCGTATTATGTATCAGTACTTATGTTAGATATCAGCATTATGTAGTTATCAGTAATTGAATGTTGAAGCTTGTTTCGAAAAAGTTTTCAATTTCTGCCCCTGCCACTACAAGAGGTCGATCCGACAAAAACCTTGTTCAAAATGATTTTAAATTGTAATTCCTCCAACTTTGATAAATGTTTAATTTGTGCATGGCCATGGCCATGACTCCTGAATGAACAATGGGGTCCTCTGCTCTGGCGTAGTGTGTAAACTCATCTCTCTCCCATAAAGACAGAGACAAGGCGTAATGCGTCCCTAAAGCGTCGTAATGCGTCCCTAGATACAAATCTCGTTAGAAATGAGATATCAGAAAGTAAAAACTCTTCAATGCTTGAAAAACGATGTATTCGACTTCCGGCAATGGCGGCCGTTGCCTGCGCCAGTGTTATCTCTCGATTTGCAATGTTTTTTGGTCGTTTTAACGGGGTTTTTTAACGGATCGAGTAACTGAGTGTTGATGCACAAATGGCAGGTCAGGACATACAAAAAACATATATACATCATGGGTCTAGGGCTTATGGATGCTGAGATCTAGGGTGATGACAGACGGACGGACAGATGGACAAAACGGGTGCAATAGCGCATTCGACTTCTCGAAAATGCGCTAACAAAAAAAAACAAAAACAATCAAAACACGATATTTTGAGCACACGCTCCCGAAAAATACGTTACGTGAAATTCAATCCTAATAAAATTTCGTGAGTTGATTTTCAGAAAATTATTTCATAGTACATCAGGTGATGTTGTGACATTGTTGTATTGCATGTTATACAATTTAATGTTATCAATGTGTATTATATTTCGTTACACATAATTTGATATTAAGACAGTATGCCATATTTCAAGATAGATTTCACTGTGGAATTTTTAGAGTGTCTTATATTTCAGCATACAATCTCTTGTGTTGAGATGGTGTGTTATATTTCACGACATGTTCCTTCATGCTGTGAAAGAGTTCCATATTTCACGATACATTCCCTGATTCCGTGTGTGGTCAACGAACGAGCCATGAGTTATTCAGCTTCACTTGTGCACAAGATCAATAATAAACGAAACGGCCATTAATTAGTTTGCGTGTTTACATTCTATTTATAGAAAGCTGTAATTAGTCGGGGTTGGAGAGTACAGTAAAAAAAACAGAACAGAACATTCATTCATAACAACACATCCTAGTTCGATACAACAAGACTTTAATGCAATTGGGACATAATTTTGTTAGCGGGATGGCTCATGATATATTAAATTAAGGTTAATTTTTTTGGTTTCTGGTAACAATTTTTTAAAAATAAATACATTTTTAAAAAAGACCCAAGCTTGAGAGATTGTTAACAGTTTGAGAAGGGAAGTAAATCATGTAAAATAAATCACGTCATTTATAATATGAATCACCTCCCCTTTATAAATACTTCATTAAACCCCAGTTCTCACCACTCCATTATTAAATCTGTGATTTTAGTGAATTCATCAATAAAAAAAAAATAATATAAAAAAATATAAAAAAAAAAAAAACAAAAGCGTGATTTTAAGGTATTTTTATTCCTTATCGAATGCACCATAGGAGCAAAGGAAAACGTATAGAATCTAGTTCCGTTTTTTAAAAATCTCATTTTTTCTTTTAATAAGGGGAGCGGGGATTTCATATTTCATAAGAAGTTGGAGAATTATTCCAGTTATAAGATTTAGCCTTAGAAACCACAAATGCTTGATAGCATATGAAATCAATTTGTTTGTCCCAGAACATCCCTTGGATGGTAAAACCGAGCTGTATCATAGAGTCTAGAGTAAAATCAGAAACACATAATCAAGGCGGTTCTGTTGATGTGTACATAACTAGCACACGTCCAGGTAGTTCTGATGTACTGGACATAGCCTGGCACACGTCCAGGTAGCTCTGGTGTACTGGACATAGCCTGGCACACGTCCAGGTAGTTCTGATGTACTGGACATGGCGTGGTACATACGAAACAGTTCTAATGAAAAGGTAATAGCATGACATATTTCCAGACAGTTCTGACGTACTGGACATAGCCTGGTACACACGAAACAATTCTAATGAAGTGGTAATAGCGTGGCATACTTCCAGACAGTTCTAAATGAGGGGGTTTCTGCCCCCTGGAGACTCACAGCCTGGCCAACGAAAAGATAAAGCGATACGTCACAGCTCCGTTTCCACTCGTCTAACTAATAAATAATAAAGGCCTTAAATACAACAGAAGAGGCCACGCGACATTGGTGTTTCAAGTTAAAATATAGCACGGATGTGCTTAACATAGGCATTCCTAATGATATATTAATAGAGTTCATTGCATGACTTGTAAAAAAATCGATGATATTTATACATTTTTACACACACACGAATGCCGTAGTATCGGAAAATTTAGAAACTACGATCATTGATAAGTATGTATAACCGCGTCTTGTATTATCGATGTCACAAGAAAATGGACCCTAACAATAAGTACAGTTTTTAAACTTGTTATTCTTGCGAGTAAGAGGGATGAAATTGTCTACATTACATAAAGAACTAAAAAAAACTACCGTGTAAAAATACTGTTCGACCGGCAGATTATCAAGAGCTTTTTGTTATTTGTTGTGCTGGATAATATCGTCATTCTGTGAGTGGATAGAGTCATGGACAAGCTATGGAATCATTAGAGAACCACTGCTATAGGAGGCCATCTTGCACGATTACAATAATGTTCTGAGAATGTCAACAGTGAGCTAAACATAACAAACATAACTCTCAACAGGAGTGGTGGGTAAAACAATGTGGGCAAACTTTACCAAGTAAATGGCATTGATTTTTAACGAATGCAATTGAATGCGCTGGACGCAAATAGGAATTTGCCATTCCAGCTTTGTTCTGGATGAAATGATTTGGCAAGTTTTTAGAGAGTTGTTATCTCAAAAGTAAAATTTGCTTCAAGAATAAATGTTAATTGACGACAAGAGTATTGGGGGGGGGGGGATTTGCTGGTTCAAAATAATACAATTCTGCAATGAACATGAGCTTAAAAAAATACCATCGATGCATATCGTCTGTTTGAGGTCCTGGAATCATATCTTTGTAGCCCTAAAAAATCTAACTTTAAGGCCCTACAAGAATCCCTTTAAAAAACCTAAATCACAACTTTGTGCCAATGCAACATTCCTCACGACCAACTAATAGAAGTGTCACGAACCCGTGATTGTAAAACCAACCAATTAGTAATACATTTCTACGCTACTGGTGTGCTGTCAGACATGACTAATATGATGCTCTGAAGAAAATCTGTTCAGTTGCTTCTGTCAACTAATGAATTAAAGTCAATCGTTAGTAAACTGTACTCCGTTAGCCTTACACCATGTGAAAAAAGAAATATTAATTTGAATTACAAATTGAAAAATTTAAGAGAATTGAAATGTATATTCTCTCATTTTGTATTAAGTAAAGGGGCTTGATGTTAATCATGAAATAAATTTTCCCCGGATAAGAGAGACACTGGACAAGTAACAAAAAGATTACAGTGATCTTTTTAAAAAAAATATTATTATTATTATTTACATAAATTTGTGGCACTGGAGAAAAAGACAACAGTCAAATAATTAAACCTTTCCATTGAAAGAAGAAATATACGTTATATAATCAATATGTAAATGTTAATCAATATTTAAACGCACTTACGCTTAAAGTATTTATATGTACGATTTAATTACATGGAATTAATCATAATAGTTTTAAGTAAGGCATTGTCCGAAAAGAACATTATCCCGGCAGCTAGAATCCGACCTTTCATTCACAAGTCATGTTCTACAATCTACTTTCGTACAAGCCCTTATCTCATTAGTCTGTATCCAACAATCCAGTATGTCATACGCCTTCATCCCATTTGCCAATATCCAACAATCCAGTATCCATTGGTCAAACTCACTATCTTACAGACTTATTCCCCCGTTGAGGTTTCGTTGTAATAAAAAAAAAGCTTTAATAAAAAAAATAACATCACAACAAGAGATGGAGAAAATATATTTAACTCTTTTGACTACTTATACCAAAGCTACGAGCAAGTCTTCTACTCACCCACGACTTCTTATACCAAAGCTATAAAAAAGGCATCAACTCATCCTTTACTACTTATCACAAACGTTACAAACATGTCATTTACTCATCCTTGACTACTTATACCATACAAACTACAAGTAACCTTCATCTAATCAACAACTTATACTTTTATACCAAAGCTTTATTCTTTTAAAAAAAGTTATCTACTCACCCACTAAGTCTATGACAATCTTTATGTCCTCTGCTGACTTGGACTTGCGCTTGAAGAATGGGCTGAGTTTCAACATGGCCGTCATGCAAAGCAGTGACTCCAAGGTTTAGGGTCGCGCTGACCTTGTTTTCGTAATGTTCTCAGAATTCCAGCTGAGTGTTTGGGAATTTAACCAGATGTTGGCAACAGAATAGCTCATGTATCCATAAATTATCCTCGAAATGGTGACGGTGATGTTGATGATTATAATTCAGAAATCCACGGTTAGGTATAGACACAGAAATAATACATGTAGTTGGCTATCCACAACTCATCTTATTCTCTATGACCCGCACGTCCGCTCATGATATTTAAATAGTATTAATCCATTTTCATAATGGAACTTTAATGCTTTTATTTATCATTATCACAACGACGTCGCACAAAAATCCATGGATTAAATTCGGTCGATGAACTTAAATTTTCATCTAGAATGAGATTCTCGATATCCAGATTGGCACTTAGTCTATTCTTAGCTTACGTTGTGGCAGGAGGCAGCAGGTGTCATCAAGATCTGTAGAGATGTAGAGATCCGAAGATGTGTGAGGTCTGACATGATGATCTGGTAAACATCCTGAAAAGTTTGAGAGATGTGATATGTTTAAGTACACAAGTTTAAAAAGCCCAACGTCAAGAAATTAAAGGGAAGTAATGAGCCTAATTTTATCGGCCATAGAAGACGAGCGGGCGAACTGGTCACGTGGAGTCTATCTTACTTGAAAATGGCTTTGTGATTTAAAAAAAAAAAGCATTCATTAAAATCTACAGTGAACTGTAGGTGTATGTATGTGTAGGGGAGGGATGGGGCCAGAGGCAAACGAACTACTCTAATTAATTCAATTTAGCACAGCAGCAATGAAGGCGAATATACATTCCTATTATTAGTTTGCGTGCGTGAGTTAAACCCCTTATAGACACTAATTTTTTTCTTTAACATTGAAAACCCCAAGAGAGTAAGAAGCATGTTTGTGGTGCCGATCATAGTTAGCATTTTTTTTAAATTTCGCAAATGAATGTGGATAATATTCATTATAATGCAATAAAAGAAATGGATTGAAAAGTCAAAGTATTTAATTACTACATTATATTACATTACTTTCTGACTAAGTACATTACTTTCTGGTCGAGTACATTACTTTCTGGCTCAGTACATTACTTTTTGGTTGAGTACATAGCCTTCTGGTTCAGTACATTACTTTCTGATTCAGTACATTACTTACTGGCAAATGCGTTTTTAAAAGCTACAGATTTTCTAACTCTTGGATCATATGCGGCAAAATTATAACCTCCCTTTCCTGCACGTTTTCTTGTAGTTAATTAATGAGTTGACGTCAGGTTGCCATGACTACCGCGTCTCCTAATCGCGTCCGTCTCGACTGACCGGTAGCGGCTTTCTTCGCGTGGTCGTCCCTCCCCCGGTCTTTCAACAGCAAAACACGATCCTCGTCTGAAGAGTCGTTAATTACCAGGTTTGTAATGACCTGGTTCACGTGCTCGCGAGCCGTCTCTCTGGATTAGGGCCATCTGCTCCTAACGATGGGTTTTAGTGATCCATATTTACCCCCAGCTACATGTGTCATGGATCAGGTTCCGCCCACGTTGTTGCTTTTTACGGAGGCGCACCTCCACCTTCGGAGTCAATGATAGGACAGAAAGTCCTAAAAGATTATTGAATGTGTCTTGACTTTTGTTCGTGATGAACAGCAAGGCTGGTGGAAGATGCTGGAAATTAGAGGCGTCACTAGGGTTGGTGTCACCCAGAGTCGTAGTTCATGGTTTTACCCTTTCATAACTTTACATATAGAGGCCATCAATGCCAAATAACAGAAACATACATAATTTTACATTTTGGTGTCATCCGGTTCGGTCATCCCCCCCCCTAGCAAACATCCCAGTGACGCCTCTGCTGGAAACATAAACAGGAAACAAAACATCACAACTTTCTGATGATAGTTAATATTTTGACGTTATTGTTTATTATAGTTCAATTAGGTATAAATGTGGCCTTGGTGATGGAGACAGAGATACACAACAGAGTATTTTATATATTTTACTACATTTTAAGGACACTATCATCAATCATATAATCAACTTTGGCGCTCAGCGATAAATACATAGTTGTTTTTATAGGATATTAATAAAATAAGTAAATTTTTCAATTTTCAAAAGGTGTGACAAAATATAGTAGATAAAAACATTTCCTCTTTTGCCCTGCAAGCGTTGGAGTTCAGCATTATATCAGATCCTCTACACCCTGGCCAGTTAAAAGACGGCCATTCAAGTCCGACCGGGCTTCTGGTTCTTACCCATAGCTCATCATTGACCAGTGTTACGGATCACTGCGGGGATTCTGTACAGCCCCAGTGCGCCAATTTACCCACGTACGGCCGTCAGTAAAGAGACAACAAATGGCAATAAAAAACTCCAATTAACACACGTACAGCCATCAGTAAAGAGATAAAGAATGACAATATCCAACTCAAATTAACCCAAGTACGGCCGTCAGTCAAGACATAACGAATGGCGATATCAAAATCCAATAAAGCCACTGCAACAGACCGGGTTATAACAACTATGAAAAATTCTGCCCGCCATCCAAGTAGACAGTGTCAGTCAGGCAGTCCTGTTAGTAGGACAAGATTCCCAGTACGCTCCACTAAAATTGGGCTGTGCAATCCCTGTGCAATCCCTTTGGCATGAGTCTCCTACGCAGAAGAGCTCATATTTCATCTACAGAAGATAGCATCACATATATTGCACGTAAGTTGACTCTATGAAGAGCGCAGCATGCAGCTTCCCAGAGCTTCCCATAGGAACCAATCGCACCCCAGCACAAGCTTTACTCTTGGAAGATGTCCACCCACACACAGCAGGGGCGTCGCTGATCCCCATGAGCGAGTGAAAAGATTTACGTAGTTACTCCCGAGTGCACCATTATCCTGAGGCACCCCTTAAAGACCTCATAATTTAGTTGTTTATAAAGAGAGACTTTTAGTTTCCATGAGCAAGCAAAGTTAATAAATATGCAGTCTATAAGAGAAAAACGTATTGCCCTAAGACCAATGTTTGCAGTTAGTTTCATTAAAACTGTTTGTTATCAAATAACTGTAAATAAAATATCTTAATTGTTTTTTTTTTTCACAACTGTTTTATTCACCTGTTACAATCTGCTACGCCCATGAAGTGTGTTTAGATAGCAAAAAAAGCCTAGACGCACCGAAATCCCAATCTTTTCAACACAATTGGGCGTTATAGCATCGGCTACAAGAGGAAAAGTATTGCACATTATTTAAGAGTCGGAGATAGACGTCATATTACAAGCTGATCCATTTTATCTTATCTGTTACAGACGCTCCTTCTGTACAGAAGATTTTTTTGTTCTACGTTTATCCATGGTTAATGTCTAGACTTGCATTTAATCAGAGTTTGGCTGATATGTAGAATCTCGACCGTGACGTCACGATGCTACCGGTTGCTGGAAACGAGAGTTCTCTAAATTGTACAAGGATTTTCACAAATGGAAGGTTTTAGGGTTTGAGTTAGGTATAGCTTTAGAATTTTCGGACAATTGAAGTTTTTAGGGTTTGGGTTAAGTATAGCTATATAATTTTAATTTTAGCTTTTTTTAAGGCCATGCCATAACAACAAAGATGGCCACCAGTAATGACCGTGACATCACCGTCGAGGTTCTACATGTTTACCCGTGGTTTTAAATGTTGATAGGCAGTTGATTTTCCTGGTTTCAAAGGTCTAATCATTTCACGTCTAAATTCCGGACGGTGAGAACGTATCTTCGTATTTGTTTGTTTTTGCATACCAAATAAGAAAAAAGTATTTTTATTTCTATGTCTATCTTAAGAACTTGGCGTTCATCATCAGGAGCTTGACATTAAAGTGCTATAATTTAAGGTGAATGACTTTAATGTGCATGCCTATAAGGTACATGACCTCAACATTTTAAAGAAAACTAATTTGGCAGCTTGAGTTCATTAATTATTCAGCTGCCTTCCCCCACCCCCCTCCTTTTTATAATAGCCCCCGGCCATGACACAGAGCGATGTTCCAATAACAAAAATAAAATTCTACACCAGGTCTGACTTTTTTCTTTTTCTCTGTTTATACAATTTTTATTTTCTCTTTGTCTCTCTCTCTCTCTATCTCTCTCTCTCTCTCACTCCCTCTCTCTCTCTTTCTCTATATTTCTCTCTCTTTCTCACTCCCTCTCTCTCTGTCTGTCTCTCTCTCAAACTCTATTACTCTCTCTCTCTCTTTCTCTATCTTTCTCTCTCTTTCTCACTCCCTCTCTCTCTCTCTGTCTCTCTCTATTTTACATTCTCTCTCTCTCTCTTTCTCTCTCTTTCTCACTCCCTCTCTCTCTCTCTCTCTCTTTCTCTATCTTTCTCTCTCTTTCTCACTCCCTCCCTCCCTCTCTCTCTCTCTCTGTCTCTCTCTATTTTACATTATCTCTCTCTCTCTCTCTCTCTCTCAAACTCTCTCATTCTCTATCTCCTTGCCGTACCCACTTACAGATTCATTAGTTTCTCTCATTCCCAGCTGACTAATTTTGTTCTTGCCTTTTGCTGCCCGCTACGTAATTCCCTCGTGGTGGTGTTTAAAGTTCATGTTGACCACTCTTTCTGGACTTTTTGTTCAAATCTACGATAGTTGAATTAGTGAACTATTTTAGCACATTATTATACACAGTATTATACTTTTTTAGCCACACAATCCCCGTCCGCGTTCACCGTTAACATTGACTGAACTTATTGTTAACATTGACTGAACTTATTGTTAACATTGACTGAACTTATTGTTAACATTGACTGAACTTATTGTTAACATTGAAAGATTTTTGAAGATGGTATGTAAGATTTTCTTACAATACGTCTGATTTCAAAGGAATGCTAACACGCGGTCTTCCACGCTCTATATTGTGTCATCTCTGTGTCATAAAAGTCTATTCAATACAATACATTAATAATAATTTGATAATTAACACAACACAGAACTCTAGTCGGCTGCTGGGCTCACAGAGCTTCACATACAAAATAGTAATAAACAAATATTTTTAAATGCATGCAACGTTAAACTATTATATTCTATATATTTGTGTATGTATGTATGTATGTATATATA
>MUZC01000170.1:433689-445425 GCA_002072015.1 Radix auricularia | reverse complement strand
TATATATATATATATATATACAGATGGTGGAATTAAATTCTTCTGCCGAACCCGTTGGTTATATAAATGCGTTTGGACAAGTTTATCAGGATAGTGGCAAGGTTACGTTGCATCAGTGTGATAAAGGGGCTGTGAAATTTGTGAACATAGCAACGTTGTAATTAGATGGCACCAAAAAGTCATCACGAGTGAGAGGCAAGTGAACTTCGTAATGGCCATGATCGGAACGACCGCTAAAGAGCAGGTATATAGACAAATGTTGACCGGGATTGTAAACTCGAGGAGAGGTATGAGGACGTTCTTGGAAGTAAATGATAATACTGGCGGGAAGTATTTCGGACATTCCGATAATTTCTGCCTCTCCGCCATATACTCCTGAAGTATTCATGTACTGAGCATATTGCTGAGGAAAGTGTGTGACTTCTTTCCCGTCACTGAGAGAAACGATGAGCACGTCGCCGAAGTTATCCCAATGTTGAGAAACAAAAAGTTTACAGCCATGTTGCGAATTCAAGTTTGAAAAATAAGGAGGAAAAGAACGGATAAAAACGTAAACATTTTCAAAAACTAAAAAATAATGTTTCAGATAGGGCTTGAACCCAGGACCCTCCGTAAGACAAGCACTACACTACGAAATGCATGTTATTCCGTGGAGGAAAAACGAAGGTGAACTCAAAAAGCATCAATATTTTCGACACCCCCTTTCTCCACCAAATTTGCTTGCCAACCATTAACTGATTGGTCGACCCTAGCAATGGTCATTAGTCATGCTTGTTTGCACATAATAGCTTTGGTTTATTATATATGTAGATGCCAAGATTTTATTGAAAGTAAATAATATTAAAAAAAGATAAGCAAAAAAGGTCGAAAATGGAGGGAAAAAATGCGTTTACTAATGTTTCAGCACAAGCAAAATTTGATCTGAAAATTTATATTAAAATTACTGATTAAAATTTTGTTCGATTAATCAGGAAAAATTTAATCGATCTATCCTTAACCGTCAAGTCACATTTCATTATCTCGCGAAATTGGTTTAGTCGCTGTAATTCCATGGTTCCCAAATTTTGTGACATAGCACAGGAAATTCGTTCTGCTATGCAAGAAATAGGAAGAAAACCCTTTTTGTTTGCGTGTGCACGTCTAAATATATAATAATAATACGAGGAGAAAAGTATGTAAGTAAACAAATATATAGATCTATTCATATATAAATTACTAATAAATTTGGGGAAAATATTAGCAATATTTTCTTGAATTTTAATATAATTTTAATCGATCAAATTAGTTTTAATCTATTATATTTTTTACGATTAATCGATTAATTAATCGTTAGTTTCCGTAACCCTAATTAAAATGCTAATTTTTTTTTTTTAATTTCATTTTTTTTAAAAGTATGATTCATTCTGTGAAAAACAGAACCATTTCTCTGACAAGGAATTTAGTAACAGAAGCCACCCTCTAGGACAAGTCTGAATGCTTAACAAGACTCTGGCTATTAAAGTTCAGTTACATTTGAATCATGAACAAAAATTAATTTTTTGATGCAATCAGATATTATGATATTGGCACAATCTGATGTGGAGCTATTTGTACATCTAAATGCTATGGCATTGGTAGAATGTGATGTGATGCTATAATCACAATGTGATGAGATGCTATGTGTACAATGAAATGCGATGCTATTGGTAAAATGTGATGTGATATTTCCTTAACATCGTCGTTCTCAAAACTTATGATTGGTTGAGATTTAACAGCGCTTTTTGTTGGTTACACGTGAATTACATTTTTCGAGGTAAAGAGTATTTCATTATTCTGCATACAAATTATTGAGTCGGTAATCTTTAAGTAAGATGTAAGGGTACGACTTTATAGAACGGGTGCGATTCTTTTTTTCAATTTTCATCATTAAGTGAACATAATAATAATAATAGAGCGATGCAAATGCTGCGTTTTTATTTATTAGTCTAGAGATTTCAACATTTTTTACTGAGAATTTCTTTTTTTACGTTGGCTTTCTGGAATAATACAATACTTTGACATTGTTCTGTCTTTGAGAGTTGATTAATTAGTTATTCAAATGCAATTAATATGCAACGCAATTATCCTATTACGGCAGTTTCAGCTGAGCTCCCCGACAGCGAATCTTTACAACTGCGTAATTATTCAGTTTTTTTTCGGCTCTCATTTTGTGACTCATGGTTCGTTTCGTCAATAATTTTCTTATCTCATTTAATTTACCGATACTCGGCAGTATTTCGACTGAAATTGTCCTTAGCGTTTATTAGCCTCAAGTTTCAATTCAATCTTAACTTCCTTGGTGTGTCGTTAAGAAAAATCTGACATGCTCTATTTTTTTTTCGTACTGTTTCAATTAGTACGGCTTTCCTCTAAACTTTAACGCCCCTCATGAAATATGCATAAACAACGTGTTGCGGAGAAAGATTTTGATCCGTTGTTATAACTTTTGTCATGTGTCATAAATGCTAAATATTTCGATGAAAGTATTTCTCGTGGAAGCTACTGAGTTTCCCACAAGACTGGACCATGTACACTCCACGGTTCTCTCCCCTGTATGACCGTATTGACCATGTACACTCCACGGTTCTCTCCCCTGTATGACCGTACTGACCATGTACACTCCACGGTTCTCTCCCCTGTATGACCGTATTGACCATGTACACTCCACGGTTCTCTCCCCTGTATGACCGCATTGACCATGTACACTCCACGGTTCTCTCCCCTGTATGACCGTATTGACCATGTACACTCCACGGTTCTCTCCCCTGTATGACCGTATTGACCATGGATGCCTGATACACGTTTAGTTTTACTCTGTTCTTGAGGTTATTTTACAGTCTCTTATTTAATGTAATCATACTTGTTGCGTGTTAGGCCTTTAAAAACTCTAAGATGCTCTCCAATAACAGTAATAAAGGAAGGTAATGTGTGCAGTCATGGGCAAAAAAAAAAAAGGGGGGGGGGGGCACAAATTACTTGCAAAATACTGAGAAAAAAAATTCCACCAAACTAAACTACACTGCATATGACAAATAATAATCCTGAATCTATCCCAACAGATGCATCTATGTATTTTGTCGGGCTAAGTGTTTCATATCAATATTCCCTGAAGACTATTTAACCGTCCTTTTTTCTAATAACATAGCACTTTGTAATCTTTGTTATGAAACTGGAAGCAAGCTTCGCTACATTCAATTCTGTCTGAGAAAACAAGTAGCATAAATGTATATCTGCATCAGCTGTTGGTAAATTTTAACACTAAGTTTCAAATTACTGAATTTATGGGGGGGGGGGAATGAGGCGCAGTGTCAGAAAGTTTTAAGATCAAGTTCTAATAAAGCATCTTGAAATAGAAACATTGAAAATAAGTAATAAAAATAAAAACAAGATTACGTTTTGTTTTCGAAGGAAGGGAGTTAATGCACGAAAATATTCGTTCACTTTTGTTGGAAGAGATTGATTAGCACTTCCGGCTGCCGTGTGCAGGAAATAAAAAAACTGACCGTGAAATAATGTCATGAAATCTTAATGCACAATTCAGACAGAAAGAAGACAACACATCTTTTAAAACACAAATGTTAGAGTCAACTTATCAACATCAGGATGATTCTCCAACCAACTCTTCTGTGGTGCGTTTATTTGTGTGTAAATGTTCAATCCTTGAAGATATTCCCACAAATACATCTGTTTACAGCACAAACAATCCATGTAGTCTAATGTAGTGGTTAGTGAAAGTCAGTTAAAATATCCAACACAAACAATCCATGTAGTGGTTAGTGAAAGTCAGTTAAAATAAATATCCAACACAAACAATCCATGTAGTGGTTAGTGAAAGTCAGTTAAAATATCCAACACAAACAATCCATGTAGTGGTTAGTGAATGTCAGTAAAGTATCCAACACAAACAATCCATGTAGTCTAATGTAGTGGCTAGTGAAAGTCAGTTAAAATATCCAACACAAACAATCCATGTAGTGGTTAGTGAAAGTCAGTTAAAATATCCAACACAAACAATCCATGTAATGGTTAGTGAAAGTCAGTTAAAATATCCAACACTAACAATCCATGTAGTGGTTAGGGAAAGTCAGTTAAAATATCCAACACAAACAATCCATGTAGTGGTTAGTGAAAGTCAGTTAAAATATCCAACACAAACAATCCATGCAGTTTAATGTAGTGGTTAGTGAAAGTCAGTTAAAATATCCAACACAAACAATCCATGTAGTGGTTAGTGAAAGTCAGTTAAAATATCCAACACAAACAATCCATGTAGTCTAATGTAGTGGTTAGTGAAAGTCAGTTAAAATATCCAACACAAACAATCCATGTAGTCTAATGTAATGGTTAGTGAAAGTCAGTTAAAATATCCAACACAAACAATCCATGTAATGGTTAGTGAAAGTCAGTTAAAATATACAACACAAACAATCCATGTAATGGTTAGTGAAAGTCAGTTAAAATATCCAATAAAGACCTATCCTTACTACGGGATTCCTCTGATAAAAAAACAACACCATGGTGATCAAAGAAGTAAAGAGTTATAAAAGAATAGTTACAACATCTTTCATGAAACTGGTGAACAAATGTGTGTTGTGGAAAATATTTGTATGTTGTAGTTATAGTTTTCTTTTAACAATTTTTTTTCGAGCTTGTTCGTCGGTCGCTTTTTCTTAATTTTTTAAATAAAATTGATTTGTTTTAATAAAAAAAAAATTGTAAAGTTCATGTTATGGAGTAGCTCAAAATATCTAATGCATCGTAATTTATATTTCCCATTTGTAACGCAATTTTAACAAACTTAAACAGTTTCAGAAAGTAGACATAAAATTCTCTGAATTTTTACACTTTTTATGCGCCTTCTATGTTTGCTTGGAAGGATTTAAAAAAACAAAAACAAATATTTATAGATTTGATTCAAATGTTATAACAAACACACTACCTTAAAAATAGAGTTGATTTCAGAGGCCTAACCTAATCTTTTATGTAAGCTTCAGAAAACCATAAGGCTTTGACTAACACCTGGTGCACCTGTTACATCTGCTGGACGGTGCCATACAATATTGTCTGTGCATAGGACTCATTCGCTGCCCTGACCACCTCGGTTGTGTCCAGCGTGGGGCACGAAATCAACCAATCAATAATATTTCAATAGCAAGGCTGCGATTCGGAAGGCAAAGTAATGTGACAAAAGTGTGTATTCTCTAAAGAATGCAACATTTTTGCTTTATTTCATTTTATTTGTGTTATAAAATAAAACGCTGAAATAGGAGAATGGAATGGAATGTAGAATCTAAACGTGATGGACTGAAGTGTTAAGTTGATATAATAAAATGTTAGAAAGAATGAAATGTTTGTTAAGTTAAATGAATGGAGTGTAGATTTGATCTAATGAAGTGTAAAAGTTGATAGAATTTAAATGAAATATAAAGCTCTTGGATTTTAGTTATAAGTTGTTGGAATGAAATATGGATTTGATGGAATAGGTGTAAAGGTAATAAAATTTGTGTAAACTTGATGGAACTAACTTCTAGATTTTACGGCTTGTAGTTGGATTTGATTGACGATATGATGAAATGGAGTGTAACATTTATGGAATTTAATACAAGGTTTGATATAATTGCGTTTAAATTTGATAGAATAGAGCGTGCTCCTATATATAGGATTGTAACAGCAGGTTTATTACCCAAGCGAACAGAAGGTGAAAATGTTAGTAATCATGAAATTGTCACGAAATCATTTTGGAATTTGCAATACAAATCTAGGGCAACTAAATTCATTTGAAAATATTTGATCAGTAGCATATTGTTTTTGAGAATCTGTATTTGGTGAAGTAAAATAGACATAAAGATAAAAACACATTTCTTATTCAATATGCAAGAACAAACACATACAAGTTTTCTTTTTTTTCCGTCCGGTATTCGGACGTGAAATGGGTTGCCTGAAGAAACCAGGAAAGCCAACACTTTATCATCTTTTAAAACTCTAGTAAGAATACAGGACTAAACACAAACCATAGAAATACGTAGGACGCAATAATCTTCTGTACAGAAGGAGTGTCTGTAACATATAAGAAGATAAGAAGAAGAGTCATATTTTGTATGCATATCCATATTGTTAAGATGCTTATTTTATTATTTTTAAATTTATTTTTAAATATTTATTTTGTTGGAGAGTTGTGTTTTAGAAGTTGCCGGACGCATTGAAAACGCATAAAGCAATTTGAATGAAATGCGTTTTTTTTTTCTTTTTAGGTTCTTTATATCAAGTTACTAAAATGAATCATTTTAATTATAATTGTTTAAAAAAATTAATTACATTTTAATAAACTTCGTCTTTTTTTTAAGAAAAAAAAATTATGGAAAAATAAAATGCAATGAAATTAGATCGTCTAGTCAGTATTTAATTTAGTTTTCTAGGTCCATGGGAGAAGTGATCCAGACCAACATTTCTACCATGTATGTAGATTTCAACACCAGCATAGATTGGACAGCCAGACCGGCCCACTTAAAACACAGTGTTAAACAAGTGAGCTCATTAGTTCAGGTCAAGCAAGTGCCGGTCACCCAGCACTGGCCGCTGGCCATCACTTGAGAATTATTCATGTGAAAACTCCAAGAAAAGGAGATATAGAAGTGTGAAAAACATGTAAAAAGTTGCTTTGAAAATCGATGTTTTTTCAACGTTAGGAGAAAATTTTTATATGAGACATTGTTTTGATATGGAATTTACAGATGTCAATTTTTCTATCTGACAGACTTCTGATCTATAATTTACTAGGGGTGTAACGGATACAATTTTTTTTTTAATCCACCCAAGCCGATGCCTGAGATGGATATGTAAAGATGACAGGATTCTATATTTTCCGGAGCCGGATCTATTATATTTATACATATTTTATGGCTATACCGGCCAGCAGGATTTATGAAGTGAAATTCTGACGGAGCCGGATTTTTGTAAACGGTCAGATTCCAGCTTTTCTGGAGCTGAAGCCGAAATCTGGCACACTTTACAGAGACGAGTTAATTGTCCTAATGTATCGGATCTGGAGCTTAAAGTTGGTGATAACATTAAATGTTAAGTGATAATATTATATGGTTTAGTGGACGAATGTTTGAACTATTGAATTTGTATCTTAGATTATCTTATGTGTGCATGTGTAATAGTTTCTGTCTGTGTAAACAAGACTTTAGACTGCATAGATTTTCAAATGAAACAAGCATCTGTTCGAAACTTATTTAATTCAAGTAATACAATCCTCTAATGAAGATGTACACGACTAATTCATGAAAACAAATTAGTCTTGTAATTAAATTGTTGATTTTTAGAAAAAAAACAACTGATGGCTAATTGCACGACTCAGAAATCGTGATTGAAAAGAAATTGTTTGAGAAATAAAATGACGTTCAAGTGAATTCTCCAAAAATCGTCCTACATCAATTAAAACTTTTTTTTTACATTTACAATTGGGTAGGAAAGGTGAGGGGGGGAATGGAGGGGTGGGGGAATTCTTCGCTATAGAACATTCGATTTCCATAACTAAATATAACTGGTCGGTGTTGTTTGCGTCTATGAAACTACTGTGTAGTTAACATACAATAAAAACAACGAATCTATATTTATAATGTTTTCTTTGGGGCTCAAGAGCTGGAGTACTTCTACTAGCCTGGCTGTAACAGGTATTGAACCAGTCCGTGGTTGTTTTGGATTGTGATCTGAGATTGCTGATTGGTGTGAAACACTCTGTGGTTGATGTAAACATTTGTCACTGACATTACGCAAGGTGTTTATTTTAAAAAAATAATAATAAAACAATTTTGGGTCATGTTTTTTTTATGACGCTTTCATAGGAATTAAACATTAAAGCCGAGTAATTCATACAAAATGTATAATAATAATAATAATAATAATAATAATAATAATAATGACGGGTCTTTGTATGTTGAAACGTAAACATATTTTATGCGATAAGGTTTACATCCCTCCAAAGTCCTCACGTTTATGTTAACATGTTCTATTGCGTCTCTTCCATGTCGACGCTTTGATCTCCCAACTGCACGATGCCACTAATTGCAATCCCCTTTACACCACAACCTCCCTTTAATTAACAGTACTTTGTGTCACATGTCATGCTAAAAATAACTTAAAATCTCATCTCGCGAGAACATGTCATTCTGGGCACGAGATGAAATGGCTGATGCTGAGTTCAATCTCACAAACCGTAGCACTTGCTTACTTGCAGATCTTCATGATCTCCAGTACGGATTCATCCCTTTGCTGTCTCTGATGAGGTTCTCTCCAACAGCCACTGGGATGTGATATCAAAACGTTTCAGCTTTGATCATCACTGAAATAAAGAGTATTCGATTGAATTATTAAGACACGAGTATGTCTGTCGCCATATCGAGGTGGCTTTGATTTGATCAACAGGCGCTGTTGGCTTCAGGCAAATATCGGATACCGAGCATATTTCCATCTTCATTAGCCCTAACATTTTCTATTTATTTACCTGGCACTCATACTTTTTACATTTTATTTTTTAGCAATCACGAAATGTGCTTTAGGATGTATACAAGTTAATGATAATTTAGTTTCTGTCGGCGTGCAAAATAAAAGGACCGGGGGGGGGGTCGGGCGGGAACAAGCTGTTCAAACGATAAAAATTAGATTAAGAAGGCACTCATTGTTTTTGATCAATTATGGTAATTAGATGTTACATAAAGATATGCGTTGGGTGAATCGAAGTTGTTCCAGTTTGTAACCTCCATTGGGATTCGATCCCGACACCGCTGGCATCACGAGCTTGTACTCTTCCACGCGGCCAATGATGTTTCTCCCATTTGTCGTATATCTGAGAGAGGAGGTGCGATAAGATCGGGTTTTTTAGCTATAAAATTATCTTGAGTAAGATCCCATATTGTAATTATGCATGTTTAGAAATATAACTATTACCAAAAAGCAATTATTTATTCAATGCCCTTAGATTCTGACCTCAAGTTCATTGGTCATTAGCACCTTGTGAGGAGACAAATGGACAGGTCTGACAGAAAGTTTCGGGTAATCTCAGCTGGACAGACCATCATACCATCATGTAATAAAACTTTGACAGGAAGGTAAGGATCATGTAAGGATCATGTGAGGATCATGTGAGGATCATGTAAGGATCATGTAAGGATCATGTGAGGATCATGTGAGGATCATGTAAGGATCATGTGAGGATCATGTAAGGATCATGTAAGGATCATGTTATGATCATGCTCAGGCAATTTTTTTTATATCACAGATATTATACTTTAACACAAAAAGGCAGTTTTGACAAGGGAAGATAATTAAAACAGGGAAATGTAATTATAACGGGACACGTGATTATAAGAAGAAAAGTAACTATTACATTGAAGATAACTATAAAAGGTAAGGGCAATAATAAAAGTGAAAGGAAATTATAACAGGCGAAGGTATCTATAATAAAATAAAGTATAATGAGTGGGGGAATCGGTCATTTAAGTTTACGTATACTGGTGGAAATGACAGATTACAATATCATGGAGACGGATCTCTAACCCTCTGAAGCCAATTTTGACACTATGAGATAATAAGTCATTGTGATTATGACATGAACGATAAGCAGGATAATGACATGAACGATAAGTAGGATAATGACATGAACGATAAGTAGGATAATGACATGAAGAATAAGATAGATAATGACATTAACGATAAGTAGGATAATGACATGAACGATAAGTAGGATAATGACATGAAGAATAAAACAGATAATGACATGAAGGGTATAACTGGATCCCATATAAAGTGAAACATTTCATTGGACTGAAAAGGTCAACAATGAAATTGAAACAATTCAAAAATGATGTGCATATTTTTAAAGAAAAAAATTAATCACACAACACTTTTATTTTTCAAGTTCAGCTCACGCAAAAAAAAAAAAAAACAACTAGAGTATATAGACATATAATACCTCAGTGTTTCACCGTGCACCTACCATAAAAATGGGTGTACTCCAAAACAAAGAGCTGCTATCCTTGCGAAAAAAAAATGGAATCACAATGAACGAGAAATTGTCAACATTTGGTTTCTTTCGTTCCATGTGCCGTCCTGACGTTGACAAATCCCGATCTTGAAGTTACTGAGACAAGTACAAGTGAACAGCATCTCATCCATGTTGACATAAGCACATCATCGCGAGAACAACACTAGAATCGAGAGTGAGAGAGAGAGAATGAGAGAGGGTTGGAAATGAAAGGGTGAGAGACAGACCGAGCCAAGAGTAAGAGAGAGGGGGGTGGGTGGTAGAAAATGATTGAATTCTCCTGGCCGCTGTTTCCCCGCTCCCAGCCTTCACTAACCTGTTAACTCAACTCACTGTTGAAGAATTCACCCTAGCATCACTGGCCTGGAAGTTGTGGGGGGGGGGGGNAGGCGGGGGGAGGCGCAGGCGAGTATAAGGTGTATGGGGGGATAATGGGGGTGGGGATTCCGTCCTGTTTATTGCTGTCTCGGCGATAAACTTCCCAATACACTCTCTTCCTTTCCTCTTTTACAGTCCCCGCCCCATTGAGTCTACCTTGCCCAGGTGGAGACGAGAATGACGATATGCAGGTGAGTGGAGGTATTCGCCCTTGTCGACGCGTGTTTAAGAAACAAAACACCTTTCTGTCATATTGTCGAGAATATTGACATGATTGTGTCAGTCACCGTGACAACATTTTCTCCTGTTATTTAAAAAAAAAACCAAAAGAAAACATGATAAATGTTTGACGTTTCTTTCAAACAAGAACAATTTGCAATAAGGGACGATTGGGTGCTGACACGCCATGTGTTGACAGCACAATGATCGGGGCGTTGACATCTACAGATGTCATTGTGGGATTGACATCTACATACATGATGTCAATAATATCTTAGGACGCGATGGTGTGATTGACATCTACAGACATGATGTCAATGATATCTTAGGACGCGATGGTGGGATTGACATCTGCATACGTCGTGGTGTGATTGAGATCTATGAGCATGATGTCAATGACATCTACCGACATGACGTCATGGTGTGATAGACATCTGCATAAATGATGTCAATGACTTATACATGATGGTGTGGCTGACATCTACAGACATACTCGTGTCACTGACATCTACAGAAATACTAGTGTCACTGACATCTACAGACATACTCGTGTCACTGACATCTACAGACATGATGTCAATGATATCTTAGGACGTGATGGTGTGATTGACATCTACAGACGTCATGGTGTGATTGACATATATGGGCATGATGTCAATGGCATCTACCGACATGACGATGTCAGTGACATCTTCAGACTTCATGGTGTGATAGACATCTGCATACATGATATCAACGACTTATACCTACATGATGGTGTGATTGACGTCTACAGAAGTCATGGCATGATTGACATATTCAGACATGCTTTTCCGATTGATAACAACAGATATTCTTGTGTGATTGACATCTACATACATACTTGTGTGATTGACATCTACAGACATACTTGTGTGATTGACATCTACAGACATGCTTGTGTGATTGACATCTACAGACATGCTTGTGTGATTGACATCTACAGACATACTTGTGTGATTGACATCTACAGGCATGCTTGTGTGATTGACATC
Source organism: Radix auricularia (assembly GCA_002072015.1). NCBI lineage: Eukaryota > Metazoa > Mollusca > Gastropoda > Lymnaeidae > Radix > Radix auricularia. The sequence continues at coordinate 433,752 of MUZC01000170.1, read as the reverse complement.
TACAGACATGCTTGTGTGATTGTCATCTACAGACATGCTTGTGTGATTGACATCTACAGACAT
>MUZC01000170.1:396420-421380 GCA_002072015.1 Radix auricularia | reverse complement strand
TATATATATATATAAACATGTTAAGAAACTCTTTGCCGCACAGTAGCAGGTAAGTTATTAAGACAATGATTTCACACTAAATGAATAAGACATTAATTGGTTCCGTTGAGTTCTAATATGTATTTAACGCATACAAGAAATGTTCAAAAAATAGTTTTTTAATTTGATCAAGTCTCGAAAGAATTTTTTTAAAGTTTATTTTTAACTTTATAGTATGAATAATGTCTGAAAGGTATGCACAAACTATTTTTTTAAAAAATAATGATTGGTACCTAAGTCGTTACCGAAAACAAAAGTTGAAGTAGAATCTTAAGGTCTGTTCTCATCTCATGACCAATGTCTAATTGTAATTAACGTCACATCATATTTCATCATCACTCATCACCCTTAACTCTCCATTAACTCATTAACCCCCCCATCTCCTCTCCACCCTGGCCATCCCTCCACACCTGTACCTTTCCCATTTGACGAGACTAAAGATTAAATGAGTTCAACATTCACGTGTGTAAAGAGCCAAACAAATTCACTCACAAAACTCCCGGAGTGAGTTTCAAAGATAAAAATTCTTAAATTCATTAGTAAAGAATTAGTTTTTTTTTTAAGTCTTTCCCTCCACAACTTTGTCACAAACCTTCTGAAATGACTGTTGTATAGTTATATAAAGAGAAATAAGATATATCGCTTGGAAAAGTAATATGAGTCCATTCAACTAGAAAATTTAATTAACAACAGACATGTCTCAATGCTGACACAGTTCTTTCTTCACTGAAAAGCTTTAAATAATCCTGGAGGAAAAAAACTTGAATTAAAAATGCTTAGTGAAAGATCAGAAGGCGCCCCAAGTAAATGATCTAATACATATGTATGACATAACTGCACCGAATTAAAAGTATGTTAAGCGGAAAGCACATAATAGAAGGTTCTCAAAAAACGTTTGTTTATGGGTGGGGGAGATATATATATACCACTGCTTAGTTGTTTAAGATTAGTAAAGCTGCGTGACGTCATCATATTTTTTTCATCGCCTACGGTTGCGCGTTACATTTCAATAATTCTAACCTTGTTTTGTGGTGAGGGTCAGTTGATTGACAAAGGCTACTATAAAGGCAATGATAAATGTGGTCAATCTATAAGATTGAGATCGAGATCATTTAAGGGTTCCTGGTAAAGTCCTGGTCTCTTATCTTATCTTATGCAGAAGATAATTGCGTCCACAGACCATGAGAGATGATCTGTTGGCAAGTGATGCAGCGGTCACAGGCCACGGCTATAGGGGTTCCACGCATTACCCCAACCGCCTAACTATTGTCTAGTTAGGTACCCATTCGGAGCTGGGTGACTCGGGGACTCCTCAGGCCGCGAGAACAAATCCTCACCTTCGTGTGGATTCGAACCCGTGACCATCGGTATGACAGTCGAAAGCGCTACCTCTCGACCACCACGTCCCACAAATCGGTCAAATCGGGATAATGTAATAGGGATCCGGGTTATCTGTGGCCCCTTAAATTGGAGGTCGGGGCAGTTTGGTCCCTGGTTACTTGAGGGACAGATTGCAGGTATGATAAATCAAAGTTATGCCATCCTGTGTTATGGTTAGCTCAGTTAGGAGGAAGTTAATTTCAAAAAGACTTGTTCGGATAATGCTAATTAGGGCAAGGTTAATAACAGTAGTACGTTTTTATTAATTTTTTTATTTCATAGAAAAAAAATGTCTTTATTAGCATAGGCGGATAAATGTAGAACAACAAAAACAAACAAGTGTTGCCAGTGGCGGCGTTAGGTAAGCGCGGAGCCTAGTGCCAGCAATGACCCGGCGGGGCCAAAGTACTAGTAAAGATCGCTAAGCACCAGTATGCTATGGTATTTAAAAATATGAAATATCTTGACTATTGTGTAATTTTAATACCGCGTGTCACCTTATTATTAAATTATTTCAAGTTCATTATTTTCTCTGGTCTATAAACAACGGTTTATTCTTATCAAAAAAAGACGTGCCGGTTACGACGTGATTTAAAATGCAATTTATTGGCAGACATATTGCAAAATAATGCGTTTTGCTAATTTGAAAGTGAACTGTTGATGTCGAGATGCAGGATACCTTGACCCTAACTTATTACAATAGCGAATCACGTATTATTAGCCATGCGGTAATTAACAATTTAGTAAATCTATTGTGAATGACGTGTACACAAATAAAGGGGATTGGCTGAATCTGACCTATTTTCCGCTAACTGTGTAATGCTTTCAAAGACGTCTAGAGCTACGCTACGGAATTTGACCTTCAAAAAGGATTACAAGAGTGCCTCTTTCGTTTCTTTACAATCGTTTCCAGCATACGTTCTACCATTCACTCTTTGGTTCTACATGTATAGGCTATTAACCAGGACGAGACATGTTCAGGACCGAAACGCGGGGCCTACCTAAGCGCGGGGCCTGGGGCAGTCACCCCAGTTGCCACCCTCAAACGCCGCTCCTGAGTGTTGCAAGCTTTGATCTCAACATGTTTTTTTAAAAAGAAAAATTAGTCAATCTGGTAAAAACATTTTAAGTTACAAGAAACAATACAAAATTCATGACAACAAAAACTCACAAGCATTTTTTTTTACACAAGATCAATGTATTATAAAGTTATGTCAAGAGTAAAATGAAAATTGCACACTTAAGATCGCTCTTGTGTTTGAGACTCACTGGTGTGTAAAGCGGTCGTGCAACACGACACGCCTTGTTGGTTAAAGTAAGTGGAGCGTGCTGTGTGCAGGGTACATTGTGCAAGTGTGTGCTTGATTGCTGGTTGTCATAATATACATGTACCCGGGTCAAGTGGAACAGGAAGTTCACGTTTGACATTTGAAATTGCTGAAGAGTAATAGGAAAGAAAAGAATTTAAGTAATGAAGCCAGGGGCGGATTAAGACTGCACGGGGCCCTTGGCTGCCATTCAAACTGAGGCCCGGTTCAGCCAGCGTCCATTTAAATACAATAATTGCTAGCAGCTAATGCAGGACTATAACTTGTAAAGCAGCGTGTAAACGGAAACAAATTAAATACAAAGTTAAAAAATGTATACACTCTTTAAAATACCATAAAACCAACAGTTATTATAAATGAGTATTTTATGTTCATTTAAAGAGCGTAAACATTTTTGGAACACCTTTTATAAGTCAATTTAATTAATATTAAGTTACATGAATCCTAAATTCAATTAAATTTTTTTTTTTTAAATTTCAGCATATAACTTTCATTATAAACTTTTCTCAAAGCGAATTTATCAATCAAAACATTCAAACTAAGTGAGCTTAAAAGATATTTGTCAATGCACATTAGTGAGAGCATATTCAGTCTTTGTTGTCCCATAGATCTACACTTTCTAACTTTATTTTGTGTTCTTTTTAACTTTGAAACTGATCGCTCTCTGCTGCAGTCTGAATGTCATCATTGAGAGAAAGGTGCGAAGTGTGATGTGTACATTTGAAAAAGACTTTAAATTTTGCTTATTCAAAAAAAAGGAACATTTTTAGCTCTTTTCAAGTGTTTTAAGTGTCGCTTTTGCTACTTTCTGTTCCTGACCCTGTGCCTGGGGCTGGACATTTTGAAGAGTTCTGAAAATTTGACCAATTCTGAACGAAAGCAGTATTCGAAACCACTTGAATATTCTTCCATTTACGTGACATCTGCCAATCCGATGGCGTCAATGCTGAGCTCAATTAGGTTTGTAACAAAGCCGAATTTCTTATTATTATTTGACCGATGTTGTAGGGCTGAAGAAAGTTTGTCAATGATTATAAGAAGTACCTTAACCTTTAATTTTTGTCGCAGGGAAATATATTTTCGGCTGATTGCCCTTCACTTAAAGTGACACTTTCTCTTGTTTGATCGTATTGAAGATTCTCTTTCTGCATGGACTCGTCCTCTCCTTTATCTTTACAAGAATCAAATTCAGCAGGCTGTCTTTTAACAAACTCAAAAACAGATTTCAACAAATGCATGACTTGATTCCAAGATAGTCCCGGCTCTTGAAAGACTACATTCGCTTTCTAAAATTGTGTCCAAAATTTCCAGTAAAATAGCGAAATCCAGATGTTCAAGTTCTTTCCAAAATTAGTCTGCTTCATGTCAACTGTCACGCGGCTGATTTTCGTCAGTTGCCAATTCTCCCAGTGCTGCAATATACTCATGGTATGATTTATTAACCTGCGTTACAGTATCATATTGTGTAAGACTAGGCTTTAGTAACAGGTAACCATTTTAGGTGTTTTTTTTAAGTACCTGCCAACAATGTGTAGTTGCAACAAGCCAAGTATAACGTTTTTGCAGAAGGAAAAAAAACAACAAACAATCAAACAAAAAAATTGGCTGCAGGGGGACAACATTCTGCAGCACTTTTCCCAACTAAATAAGAGAATGAGATGTGCACGGCGAATAATGATCAAACTGAAGATCAAAGTGTCGTATCTTGTGCATAGTGTACTGACTTGGTAGTTGGTTAAAAATTCGATTATTGAAATGTAAAGTAGTTTCGTTTTCACTAAATCTGCAAACTAATAAGAAATCGATTTTTTATTTAGCTGGATTTCCTCTTTTCTGCTTAATAGTTCTTAGATACTATTACCAACGATGAGGAATTTAGTTATTTCACACTCTGACATTTTCTCGTGATAAATTGATGAAATTTTATTAATTTATTTGATATTTTCAGAGAGCCATGCAAATAATTTCCCACCTCAATTGTGCAACATATGAAGTTTGGGGGCCCTTAAAATCATTTGGGGCCACTGACTTTAGCCCATTCAGCCCCCCTCTTAATCCGTCATAGAATGAAACAACCTATTATAATGTTTATAGAAAGCAATTTTAACACAGAAGATATTTTACTCATTATAATTTAAGGCTTGAAATAGAACGTCTTGTCTTTCAATTATCTACACAGACGCTCGTTCTATGAAAAAGGTTATTGCGTCCACCGACTATAGCGAATGAATTGTTTAACTTGTAAAATGTACACATCGTGCGTTCTTGCCATTTGTTTTCTTTAATGTAGTTATATAAAACGAGTTTAATTTTTTTAACGGAAACCGTGCGTTTATGAGAAAGATTGTGATTCAAGGCTCTCACTCTCACAGATCTTGGTAACAGCACTTTCAAAATATTTGGCTCAAACTAACTCATGAATTTTTAGAATATTTATTGTCACAGGCCACAGGTGAGCCTGTAGCAGGAAACACTTGTCCACTTATTTTGCTATTTGATTTTAAATTTTAAGCATTGCAACTTTAAATGGCTTTCGTCATAATAGTAGGCCTAACATATAAATGTGTAGACAGAACCAATGAAGGTCCATTTTAGAGGGCTAAAATATTGTAGGTTCGGTTTGAGCTACCATTGAGTGTGAGTGACTATTTTGTTACCACTAGTGGGGATTAATAAAGTAAATTTACTATTAGGAAGGAAACACTATTGTCTCCCTTCTTATGGTAAGCTAATAAAAACTAAATGTTCTATAGGTTGATCATCAGTACTGTGGAGATCTCCACTGGCAATAAACGCTTGTCCAATAGATAATTCGACTCTGGTGCAATGTTTCCTTTAAGCTGCGCGACTGCGCAGATATCTGACCGACGCAACGAAATAGTTGTGAATTACCATGCAGCAAATTTTGTAAAATATTGCACAAGAAATGGATGCTGGGCAACTTCGCACACGCATTTTTATACTTTGGATACGGACCAACGAACCTTATGATAGAACATTGCTCTGGGGTGAGACTATCTATTCTTGGATATCAATTTCTAGCCTGAGGACAACTCTAAGGTAATCCATGAATATTGCTTTCTTTTCTGGAAATATATGAGGATTGGGGTCACTATACTATTTTCTGAATCACGCTTTTACCAATATGGAGTCCAATTTACATATTTAAATTTTTAAAAGTTTTATTTTAATAAAATCAACATTTGTAATTGAGTTCAAATAATTATCAAGGATATTTTCCATTTTCTGAAAATTAAGCCAGTAAAGCCTATGTATTTTAATTTTTACTTTTATTGGGTTTTTTTTTAAAACATAACATTAAACAAAATAATAATAATAATGAAACATTACTGGCTGAAAAAATTATTTATAAAAAAATTATGATCAATATTTTATGGTAGATATGGAATAAGAGAGAAGAATTGCTGCAACACCATTGTTCTTGCCAGGCAAAAACTTATGAGCAATCATTTTCTGAATGTCATGAAACTAATATTTCCTTTTTTATTGCGGATGCCACAGATTTATTGGTAAAAGTTACTGGGATATGGCCAACAAAAAAATATGGAATAATAAGATCTCCAAAAAGGATTTCCTGTCACTGATATCAGTGGAGTAGCTAGTGCTAGGGTTGATCATTTTTTTAAAAGAAATTCACTTTCAATTTTCCCCTTTTGTGTAAATAATTTTCAATATACTACTGGATATTTTGTCTTTATCATTTTATTTTAAAAAAGTTTTTAAGATTTTTTTCTATAAATTTTTTAAAGTTTTCCTAAATATAACCTATGTTTTAGAGTTCCGTTGATGATAATGAATTAAAAAATTGTTTTAAAATTTCTAGAAATTTACAGATTTACTTTCCTTTTATCAGTAAAAGCTACAAATAAAAATAAATTAAGCTGACCCCTCGATCTAATGTATAATTCTAAGTGAACATGAAAAAAATTCTTAACAGAAAGCAATAAAATCTGTAAGTATCAATTTCTCTATTAATGAATTTTACAGTTCAAAATTTGCATGCACATTTGCCGTCATTTTTTCTCCAGCTAGAAATACAAATCACAATACTTTTTTTGTTTAAAAATTGCCTCCAAATTTCAAAAGAATACTTAATTTTAAAAAAAAATTCTTTACATTGCTTAAAAATTAAGGTGCATTTTATAGACTTTGTCCATAGCCTCTTATACTTAGTCTGTAAAATACGGTTTTTAGAATATGTATTTATATACATATTCCATATACCGTAAATACATATATATTCTACAATGAACACATTGCAACAGCAAAATGGAATTTAATTTTTTATGCATTTTATTTAATGCTTTAAGTTTAAATTTGATGCTTGACCATTCTCAGATCTTAGCTGAAAGTATAAAAACTTGCAAATGATAGCATTCTATTGTCTGTTTAATATGACCTACTTCCCTGATTTTTCTGAAACGATGCATAACATGATGATGAGCCAATTGGCAACAAAATAAATAATATAAATGCCAATCTGATGACTATATGTTGTCTAATTACAGGTAAATGTATTTTACATTTCTAAAATTATTGTTATTATGTATTGTTCAGATGAATATGAACTTATTTTTAAAAAAGGAACGCCTTTAGACTTGAAATTTAAATAGATTTATTGAATAGAAAGCCTAGAAATGTTAGCCAAGATCTAAACGTATCATGTCCTGCTGAAGTTCATGTCTTTTAAGGAACTGTAACATTTCAACATCTTTGAGGCTTGTACTGGCTTCAGGACTCTGAGGGGAAAAACAGCATCAAATTTCACATACACAATGAACCTGCTATTTCAAACTCACATTTCTGAAAGTTGTTAAAAATCTTTTGGTATTGATTAGGGCTGCAGAAATTATCGATTAATTTCTCTATTAATCAGTAATAATATTTATCGATTAAAAATATAGCGATTAAAGCTAAGGAATATGTTTGGAACCATATTTTTGATTTATTAATAAACACTTATTAATTAACAATAGTTTACTTTTTTTACGTATACGTACAAGCTTCTTTTTTTTAAAAAAGATTTTTAAAGTGTAAACTTTAAAATAAGCTGTTTTATAAGGAAAATGATATACAAAATTAAACATTGTTTTTAGTTAATAACAATAACAAAATTTTAATTCATTAACATTATATTGAATTACTTATATTTAAATAAAAAATGTCAATTGCCTGTTTTTGTTACTTCCTTTGAAATTTTCAGTTTAATAACGTCATACATCTTAATTTTAGCTTTAATCCAAATTATCGCTTAATTATTCGGTAATTTTTCAAAAGTTAACGATTAATTCTAAATTAATCGATAACAACCCATGTATTGATATATATTACAAATATGGTCATGTTAATAAAAGCTGTAATTTGCAAGTTTGTGTCATAACAATCAATTTCATTGACACCTCAGCAGTGACCCATGATACTGATTCTGTCACTGTAAAGGAAATCTTTGCTGCAGTTTTGGAACAAAATGTTTTCTTACCATTTGGTGATTGGGAGTTAGGAGTGAAAAACAAACACTCACTGCCAGTGGATTAATTAATATTAACTAGACGTCTTAAAAAAGACGGATTGAAATTTTAATAATCCATTTCAATTAATTATCCACAATACAGAATTAATCTAAGCTAATTTGGTATACATCTAATTAATGCTCTATTTTAATATTAAAAATTTTCCTTATTGACATTTACCTTAATGATCTGAGTTTCAGTCGCTATCTGACGTCGATGACTAGAGCTTTCACAGTAACCAAAGCTTGAAAACAAGTTGACAGCAGTGCTAGGAGTAAAATTATCATCTCTCTAGGCATGTTTTTTGCTATGACAGACTTTTTCTAAACTTAATCATTTTTTGAAAAATCACTGGTTACATAATTTGAATGTTTACAAAATTATATATTATATGGTGCAACAATTTCTTTATATTTTCAAATCTTTAAAACATACACTTTTAATTCTAAATAAAATACAGATTTTATGATATAGCATTATCAGATTTGTTTTTTAATGAAAAATACTGACTGATGAAAAAATACATTAAAAGTTATGAAATTTAGTGTTACTTTCACTTTCAGGTTATTTCACTTCAACTTACAAGAAAAAAAATGTGTAGGACATTTCTAGCTCAAAAAATGCCAAGGAAGCACAAGAACACAGAATCTGAAATAATAAAAGACACACTGGTATTTTAATGGGAGTTTTGAATGTCCAATTCATCATAAAGTAATAAACCCAGTGAAATTTAAACAACAAAACAATAATGCTAACATTTGTAAAACAAATGTTAATCCTTGTTAAGTAATATTTAAAGTGAAACGTTTGATTCAATAAATTGTGTATTAAAAAAATGCGTTCATATGTTTCTAGTTTACAGCAAGAAAACAAACATCTACAAAAATTGGTCTTTTTGCCTTGAGTTAGCTGGGTAGCCCAGTCAATAGTGCGCTCGCCTCACAAGCTGAGGGGCGTGGGATCGAGCCAATGCAAAACTAAAATAAAAATGTTGATGAATGACTATCGCTATAAAAAGTCCTCTGCTGACCTGCAAAGGAGATGGGCACCCCCAAGGTCTACTAAGCCTTGAGAAAGTTCTAATAGAAATGTTAGAACCCCCTACGACCACAAGGTTATGGGACACACACAAAAAATAATTGTAAACTTTTATGAGCTATGTAAATTAATGTAAACAGCCATTACATGTATGGTTGGATCCTTGTCAAACAGTATTCATTGAAGGGAAATCCACACTTTGTTTTAGAATAGGTCCATCTTGTTTCTTGATTTTATACTCCAGCCTGAAACTTTTTTTCCCAGAAGTCAATAAAACCAAAGTAGCAGATCCTAGCTTTTCCTTAGCCTATAGTTGTTGAATGAAATTAATATTTTTAAAATTGCCCATTTTTGTGACCTACCTTTGCTGCACTTTGAACTGTATTAGCATCCAATATGCTGTATGGTGTTTTCATTTCATACAAACGTATAACACATAGACTTAAAAGCATACCAAAAACACCACTGAAAAAGACATTTTAAAAAAGTAATTAAAATTTAAAAAAAACAGGATGATAATGATAATTTAAACTACACCCCCAATGTATACAAAATATTTAATGAACATTTTCAGATACAAAATATTTAATGAACATTTTCAGCTCCTTGTAATATTGTCTAAGAGCAGGGGTCTCCAATCTACGGCCTGCGGCCCAGATGCGGCCCGCGAGCCCTTCTCATCAGGCCACTGGAAACCTTTAAATCTAAAAAAAAAGTTACTATTTTTACATATAGTATACCACAAAACTTAGTAGTTGGGGTAAGTGGTCGGCCCCCAAATTGTTGTTTGCACTTTATGCAGCCCTTTATTGAGACCCCTGTCTTAGAGCAAACATCATTAAATATATAATGTTTTTAATTGAAACACTGATAATTTTTTTTTAACAATAGCATATTTTAAAAAAAAAAAATCATTACTGTGACCCACCTTATTATGCAACCAACATAAAACTTAGCAAAATAAAAGTACGGAAATTTGACAGCTTCCAATGCATCCCCAAGAAAGTAACTGGAAGGAGCTAAAACAATAACGCTGAAATAAAAAAAAAACATTTATGAGTTAAAATTGTTGACATAATATAAATAATTTTTAAAAAAACACAATCAACAATTATTTGCTACTGTATCCAATAATTGAAAGCTCTTGCTCAGAAATTTGATAGACGAAAGTTTAAAGGTAGGAGAATCATGACGGTCAGACCGACTAAAAGAAGTAATACTTTGTTTATTTAGGGCTGTGGAAAGTAACAATTAATTTCTCGATTAATTGTTTAAGTTTTCACCGATTAAATTATTTTTTAAAGATTAATCGACCCATCACTTACAAATTATTGAAAGTCAAAAAGTTTTTAAAATATTAATAAAAAATAGAGGCAGAAAAATAATAACTAATTTTCTGACGATTACACAAACATTTTGGTTTTAAACTATTGACTGTTCAAAATGTTGATAAAGTTTGCATGCCATGGTTCTAACACTCCGCCTACTTATCAAACCAAATGAAAAAGGTATTAAGCTCAGACTCAGAGACAGAAAATGACGACAGGTCTTCTGATGAATTACTGCATTACAAAATGGAGATGAAAATACCTGAATCCCTTAACCCTCTACAATGGTGGAAACTTAATGAACACCAATATCCGATAATGTCATTCAGCTCGGCTGGTTTTATTGTCAATTAGACCCGCTCTTAACTTGAACCAAATAATGTCTATACACTTGTCTTTTCAAATAGTTTGTTAAAAGACGACATAAAGGAGACATTCCAGTGTTGTTTAGATTTTCAACAAGAACGTGTAATAAGTGTTACTTATGACCAGGGGCGGATTAAGACTGCACGGGGCCCTGGGCTGCAATCAAACGGGGGCCCTATCCAGCCAGCATTCTTAAAATAAAATGATTGTTAACAGCTAATATAAGACTGTAACTAAATTTTAATAATGAAAAAAAAACTAACACGAAGAAATAACTGTTTGATGTGTTCGCGGTAGTTATAATTGAGTGTGAAAAAAAAAATATGCCCTTGCTGGGAATGGAACCCGACACTGATAGCCCCACGAGCAAGTACTATACCCACACGGCCAGCGGAACTTCTCGAAAATGGGAAATTTTAAAAATATAAACTATATTTTACATCATGCGAAGTGAATCAATTAAAGTTTTTCGATTATTAGGTACTTTATCAATACTATCATGTCTGAACGCGATAAGTTGTATAGATAGTATTAATTAATTTATTATATTTTCAAGGGTTCGTGCAAACTTTTGTACACTTTTATTATAAAATATAAAAAGTTTGGGGGCCCCTAAACCGTCGGGGGCCCCGTGGTTTTAGCCCGTTCAGCCCCCCCCTTAATCCGCCATAGCTTATGACAACATAAATTTTAATTTTTGGCTTTAATCAAAATTATCGATTAATTAATAGTTAATCTTTCAAAAGTTAACGGTTAAATTTAAATTAATCCTTAACAGCCCTAGCTTATTTATTACCACTGTATCCCTGATATTAAATAGAAAAGTGTGTTAATTATTCTCTTTCTTCTTGAAATTTTTAACAGCGAACGTGGCAAAACAATTATTCTATTAATTACTCTTGAAATATCTTAATCATTAATTATCATTTGATTAAATATTAACTTTACAATATAAGTAATGAATTTAAAAAATGATAGCAAACAATTTGTTTTTATATATTACCTGTAAAAATAACAGCAAAAAAGCCTTTCAGATGGTCTGGAATTAAAAAATATATAATTGATTTTGTTAGAAATGAGGACTAGCTTTCCTCTCAAATTATTAATAATAATAGTACCTACTACCTATCCTTAATTAAAAGAGTAATATTGGTATTTAAATACTAATTAACAATAGTGAATGGTTTTTTTTATCAAAAGCATAAGCACATTGCCATTATATTAGGTCTTACTACCATCAGATAAAAATTTCAATTAATCATAATATATGTATTATATACCAAGCTTTATGATTTTGATGATTGCCATTGTGCAAACCTTTGATAATAACTTTTATCTAACAGCTTCACAATGATTTTTTTCTTAACTAAATTCCATTTAAAGAATCTTAATATTTTCTTTTATATTCTAACAATAATGTCTCTTCCCTGGTAACATTAAATATAACATGTCCAAACTATTGAAAGAAATGCAATTCAACAAAAAATTAAATGCATGTAGCCAAGAGGAGAAAACAGCAATTGTTAAACTAACTAATGGTCAACACAGATCTTGAGGACTAAAGTTCTGTGTTATATTGCAACTTCCATCCCAGGCATTTGAAACCCAGTGCCTCACTGGGTAAAATATAAATAAAGTCACATCAGTATCCGCATGTTTTATAATGGAAATATCAAAAGACATCAAAGCAAAAAATACAGCATAACATAAAACATGAGATTACATAATCATTTTGATAGTTTATTTGCAAAGCGTCTGACATCCTTTACAACATGAGTGTCAAACTCAATCATCACTCAGTGGTTAGGGAGGCAAAAAGAGTCCCACATGAAGATAACTTTATATGGCGCTGCTAAGCAGATAAAGCAGGTTGCCCAGGTATTAAGAGCCTTAAGAGACTAGCCTCAGGCCAAAAGAACAAGTGGAAGAAGAAGGTTGCAAGCCAGAATAGGATAAAAATTTAACATGAACAAAATTAAAACATTTTTAAACATTAACATAAAATTAAAAATAAAACAATTTTGATAATAAAAAATCATTGGCATACCCGGTTTAACTTATATGCAAATTTTTTTAAGCTGGATAGTTTGCATTGTTTCTTGGCTACAAGTTCATTGCTGGATGTTTGACATTATTTCTTGGCTACAAGTTCATTGCTAGATATTTGACATTATTTCTTGGCTACAAGTTCATTGCTAGATACTTGGCTGGATTATTTCTTGGCCAGAAGTTTTTTATGTGTGCAAATTATTTTATTAGTCATTCAGATTCTCATGATGGACTGCACATTTTTATCACTGAGACATTTCCTATGTTATGTTGCACTATACTTCATCACAGAAAAACAGCTTTTCATACAGGATTTGCACTTAATATTGCAGACCATTAAAATGTGTTTACTAATAATTCTTTCTCGGAGTGGACACTGGTTAAGTCCTTCAGGCCAGGCTGGATGTGGTCTTGAGTTTGACACATATATCTCAGGACAGTAGACTCAAGGTGGCAGAAAATTGATGACTGTTCTAGACCTTCATGACCCATGTCCCAACCAGAATATCGGCCTTTAGATTATTCAGTGTCAGTTTCAAAAGCATGATTGGGGCTTTGCTGGCCACAACTCTACGAGAAGGCCTATATTTTTATCTTGCCTATGAATTTGAATCAATTTCTATCAGGTTTTAAGCAAGGTAGGATTTACCTATGCCTGCTGGGTTGGAGACTGAATCTTCAACAGTAAGTGAACAATTATGGTGATTGGGAGTGTGATGGATGTCCTGCTTTCCTAACTCTGGCAATATGGGGATATCCGATAGTATCCATGCAAGTCCGCAAGATTCAATCTACCTGGCCTGTACTGGACATCAAAGTTAAACCACTCATCATTGTTCCAGAGCATCAAGGGGGAAATATGCCATTGTGTTATAACTCAGTGTACGGAGTCAAACAAGCTCCAATCAGATAGTGACAGTATTTATTTTCTTTGCTGTAGCTACTATCATTATGTTCATGTACTTAAACCTGCATCTTGAAAGAATGATAGTAAAGGAGGTGAAACATGAGAGATAAAAATAAGGCACCCTAAAATAATGGCACAAATGTGAAAGTCTCTTTTTTAAATTGTTGAACTACTGTTACAAACAAAAGATCCAGTCTTTACAAGATAATTACAATGCAATTTAAACTTATATGTCTGATTCATACAACCTCCCTGTGTATGTAGATGAAGAAAAGTAAGGTCATAACAATTACTATAAATATAATGGACAAAACTTAAAACAAATAATACCTCAGTTTTAATCTTCCATGGATCAAATTTGTGTAACATTCAAAAAAACCTGAAATAAAGAGAATTCATATTAAAAATAAGAAAAGGAAAAATTTGATAATTAAGATGAAATAAAAATCCAGATGAAAGGGCTGGAGATAAGATATGTTCTTTTTCTTTTTTTTAAAATATATTTTCTTTTTCACAAAACATGTTTTAGTTTATTTTACTTTTTAAAACTAAATTTTTCAAACAAAAAATAGAAAGATTTTTAAAAATCTTAAAATTTATAAATTCTATAATACTGCAAATAAAATTTTGCAAATAAAATCTATCTTATTTATTAAAGAAAAAAAAAGCAACACCAATTACAGTGTCCTAATTATTATCCAAGAGTTTTCAACAAGAAATAAATCCATCTACAAAATAAAAAATGACTAACGCAACTTATGAACTATGCAGTGCATTTTTTTCAAGCTACTCAACTATTTATATTTTTTTTTATTAACTAGCTTATTTGAAAATAATAAAAATTATATGTGGTAACTGATTTAAATAACACATAAATAAGTTTTCTTTTAAACAACAAACAAGTGTTTAAAATTCACTTAAATATGACATACCTAAACTAACAACATGAACACACATCCAGAGATAACCATCTGGATCATATTGCGGATCTGTTTTTGCAACAAATAATGCAGATGATAAGGAAAGCATAAGCATAAAATAGGAGTAAGGGCTTGTGATCTGAAAAAAATCAATAGACCAACAACACAGTGATAATTTTGCATTTTTGTTTTGTTTTGATGCCTGTAATCAAGTAAAGTTATGTATATATATAACATCAAGTAATCAATCTATTGAATATTTACTCTCTCTCTCTGATTCATTCATTCAGCGGTTCTTTAAATTACTATGGCTAGAATTACAATTATAATGTAGGTTACATAAACACACAATCAGAAACCCTAATAAAATTCCAAATATCAAATGATAGAAGAAAGTCTTATAAAAAAAAAAGTTTGCACATTTTGTCTAACAAGGAATATATTAAACAAACAGGAATTAATAGCAGCATTTTAAAATAAATCTTATTTCATATTTAAATTGAAATTTTTAATGGTATGAGTATGATTTAAATTATGATGTAAATCAGTTGATTTAAATAATCTCAACCCAAATGTTTACCTGTTTATGAAACATTAAATCTGTAGTTGCTTTAAAGACTAGAACAATGTTCTGCATGACAAGGTATACTGGGATAGGCTGAAAGAAAGTATATATAAATATATATACATATTTTATGTAATTTACCCAACTGTTGCAGTGATTTTTAATTCATAGAATAAATTCATTGTGAAAACTTGTTTATGCAACACAAGCAATCAAATCAATAGCTAGATCAAGAGGTAAACTTAAGAATATTTTGCTAAACAGGGATTTAAAATCACTTGGTAATTGTCACTTTTTCCAAAGGAAAACCAGAACTGACCAGGTTGGCTAGAGCCCGTGATCCAGAGTAAATGGACAGTAGAAATGACATCATACCAGGCAGCCAGAGTGCACAATCGTGCCTGAAATATCAAAGTGATGTTTTTAATAGGCTATTAATTATTAAATAAATTATTGTTTAAGTAGACTTAATAAATTGTTGTGGGTTAATATTAAGGTTGTTAAGACCACTCGTTTTTGAGGACCGGCTAACCGTTCCAAAAAAGACCGGTTAACCCCTCGTCCTTATATCCCTAATGTTTTGAGACCCATTTGAGAACTAACAAGAGAATGTTGTCGCCTGGCGTCATCTGATGGCATCAAAGCCCGCTTACCCCGCTTGCGTTCAGCTCTTTCCGCATTGCCCTCAATTCAAAGCATTTTTTTTTTAATCCAAAAAATTAACTAAACAGTGAGGGTTAATTGTCTTTTTTATATTTTATTTTGAGGACTCGTAGTTCACCGGTCTAAATAAGAGGACAGGTTCAATCGTTTGTTAAAGTTAGCGAGGTATTTTTCATTAGTTTAAAAAACCAACGCCTCGCCCCGTCCGTTTGACGTCATGTTTACCTCTCTTGTGTGTGATGCAGATCAACGCGCGTATTAAAATTAATAATATACTAAAATTATAAATTTACGGAGTAAACAATGATGATAAAATGGAATTTATTTAAAAAATATATTATTTTTCAATCGTCAACTCGCCAGAATAATGTCAAATATCCAACGATGCACTTGTTCCCCCTCCCCGTTTTTTTGTTCTGTTCAAATAGGGTTTGAGCTACACTTGGCGTACTATTAATGTGGTAATCAAATGCCTTTGACTAGCAGGAAAACTGTCACTAAAAGACCGAACTCGAATTTGTGGGCCGATTAATCGCTCGGTATCTTTGCTACGTCTTTCAAATACCTCTCGTAATATAGGTTCATGTACTTCACTAAGCGGTGTGCGCCGATAAATTTTTGAATGCCTGAAACAGACTATAAACCGGTGATCAGAAAATGCGGGTAGTTCGGGGAGTCATATGCTTTTATAGCTTTCTTTGTCTTTATAAGAAACAGACTATAATTAATATAAATAGAAACAGCCTCTGCCTTGACCGTTGTTGACATCAAACGCGCACTGTGTTAGCTCTCGTACAGTCACAGTGCCTCGACAACTAGCCAGCTGGATCGTGGTATCGCTTTTACTCACCGTGACAAAGCGAGAGGGAGAGGGAGAGGCACGAGGCGCGTTACGGCGTGTGTTGTTTTTGTCACTACGTTACCGCTAGTTTTTTTTGTTGTTATTTTTTTCTTTTCGGTTACACGGTCCTGCGGTCCTGAATAAAGATGACCGGTCCTTGTCTGAGGACCGGTTAACCGGTTAACTGTTAACAAGCTTAGTTAATATATTGTGTTGAGTTGAAATTAAATTTAAATTTTTATGTTAAAAATATAGTTTATTTAAAAACAAGAGAGAACAGACCATTCCTTCCCATGCAGCAACCCATCAATATGGCCAGTAGAAAGAAGTGCTTTGAACATGATAACTCCAACTAGCGTCTGCCATCTAAAAATTTTTAATTGAATAAAATAAAACTGACTATAAAATAGAAAATTTCTATAACTTTTTTTTCATATTCAGTAAGCATAAATATGACACACTGATTTTTAAAAAAAACACTTGTTTTCTTCTTCAGGTGGGGGAATGTGGGAATAAAGTACACACCAATTTATTATATCTATTTGACAACTGCCCTTGTAATTAGCCCAATTTTAGGGTAAAATATAAATTATTTATACTTTTAATTTCTTTACTAGTTTCGCACAAATGTTAATAAATAAAGGAAATTTAAATCATAGAATGTTACCATTAATTGTCACAATTTTATATTGTTTTTAATAGTTATGATTTGTTATCCTATGCACTCAATTTTTATAAAACTTACCCTTGAAATATTGTAGGATATGTAAATCTCAGCACAGAGAGAACATACTGAGAGACAAAAATAAACAATGAGAAACACTCTTGTTTTAGAAATTAACTATTTTAGAGCATCTTAATTAAATTACTTAAAAGCCATGAACAAATGTGATGATTTTATATTTTCCAACATTGGCATTAATGATGTTGAATCCATCTAGTTTGAATTAAATCAACGTTTTTTTTAAATTAAAGAGTAAATTCCGATATGTAATGTTGAAATTTGCCACATGTAACCATATTTGCATTGTTATTTGTAACTTTCATTGACAAAAATTTTTTAACAATTTTAAAGCACAACATATCGTACAGAGGAAATTTTTTTTTTACAGATGCAGCTTTTATAATAAAATTCAATTTCAGATACATTTAAAATCATTTATTATTTATTTTGTAAGCAAAAAAATTTCTATACTTCATCCGATTAAAAATGAACCAATGAATAATTCTGCATTTTAATAAAAGTAATAAAAGATGAGACAAGCTGTGCCTTTTACTTTTACTACTAATTTATTAAACATCTTTAATTCTTTATATTCAAAACGACATTTTTACAACATTTTCCGCATACATCTTGAAGCACTCCATTCTCAATTATTGATAACAGTTTTGGACTGATTTTTTATTTTAAAATTATTAACAAGGAATTATTTTTTTGTATATCGATGCTCTTGTACAGGGCCAATAGTATCAATGACTGACCTTGTTGACGAATGTTGTGCTGATAAATAAAACAAAAAATAAACAAGTGAGCAGCAAGCCAAGTTTCATTTTTTGCAGAACAAATTGCCAGTTTCCATTGATCAGCAGATTTAATCAAAACAAATTCAGGGGTCCATCTTTAATGAAGACACTGCTTAGGTCTACTCAAACCTAGATTTAGAGACGTACAAAATTTTAAAAAAAAATTTTTTAATTAAATTAAAGCTTGAATGGGATTTTTTTTCCATCTGTCACTAGGTCTGTGCCTACTTTAAGATTATAACAATAAGTTTAATTCAGTGCAGTAGTTAATTTTAAAAAACCTGTAAAAAACCAAGTTTTTCACTATAAATCCTTTACATACAAGACATAACACGCAGGGCTAAACAATCCGAAAATACCAAATTCTAGTTATGTCTGTAAAACCTGTTTAATATAATGCGTGAATATATTTTAAAAATTTAATGTCAATGTAATGCGCACCTTATTGCGCAACATGAAAGGTTGTTGAAAATATTACGCACCACAAAACTCTATCTAAAAAAATTAACAAGATATAAAGAGATCAATAAAATAATTTGAGAATTCAATAATTCAATTACTGTCCATTCCATTGATTTGAAATTTTGATACATCATTTTATCATTGGCATGAGTCTGCCTTCAATATTTCAGCTCGTTAGCTTACGAGAAAGTGGGTTAAAAATTGATCCAAAGTTTTTTCGGCATGGTCCGTCGGTCGCCCAGCTCACACCACCACAAGTTAATATAAAGGATTTTAAAATAACACAACAGGATCATAAAATTTAAATATTGCTATTTTGATTTTTGTGTAGGTGTAAAAAAACAACATGTTTGATCCATCCCACATTCCTCATTCAGTTAGTCAGTTGAGGAAGTGTGTGCAAATGTTTCCTATTCTGTAACTAATTGAAAATTGATAATGGGGGCAGTATGAAATTCTGAAAAGTGAGATAATACCAATATAAAAATTGATAAAATAAATTTTTATTTGCTTGTTTGCCGGAGCATAGTACCAGAAGTAACACAGCGCGGCGATAATGTCAAAATGTGAATAACGGTCAAAGCCGCAAGTGTAACTATTTATATTACAAGAGGAAAGATAGGCCAACCACTAGTAGTGCTATACGGTTTACTGGACCTCAAATTCAATTTCGGTCTTATATCAACAGTTTTCCAGCTAAGTACATGCATGTCACAGGTATCACATTGATATAAAATTTAATGGAGAAGTTTTTACGTAAGAAACAAACTATTATCAATTATTAATAATTAATAACTCGAAAAAATTGTTTAAAACATTTTCTTTGATTTTAATCACCATTTCATCTATTAAAATAATCTTAATCACGAAGTGGCATGTAATGTTGAATTTCAATGATTTCAAGCTGCACTGCACCTTCATCTGCTCCTAATAATGTCATTTTCGAAGCTACATTAGAAACATTAAATCGATCTGTGAAATCCAGCTTCAACTTTCTAATAAAAGATAGAATCGCTCATTTGTGACAAGCTCTGGAAGTTGTTGAGCAGCCTTGGCAAGAGCTGGGAAGTGAGTAAAATTTGACTGATTTAGTGGGGTGATGAAAAAAATTGAGCTTGGGTTCAAAAATATTGATTTCTCTCATCAGCCTTGGTAAGATTTTGAAAACGTCCTTGCAATTTTAAATTTAATTTATTCAGATGATCCGTGATGTTAGTTAGAAATGCTAATTTTACAAAAAAAATCAGGTAGTTCTATATAATTTAACAAATCTTCCTTCTTTTTAGACCTTAGAAACAGTTTTACTTCGTCACTTAGGTTCCAAAATCGTGACAGAACTTTTCCTTTGCTCAGCCAATGAACAATAGTATGAAGAATAAAATCCCCAAAATTTTTATCATAATCTGCTAACAAAGTCTTAAACTGCCTGTGATTTAATGTATTAGCTCAAATAAAATTAACCATCAAGATATAATTTTTGTTTCTTTGCTAATAACCAGCTAATTTTAAAAGACGCTACAGTAGATTAATCACTTGAACTCAAAATCAGGTGGAAAACATTTTTGCTGGCCATTTAATTTCTTCTTTAAAGAACTAACTTTGTCTTCTCTCAGCTTTGTTCCTTTCAGATATTTGTTATCAAAATCAGCATGCACTGACTTGTGGTGTCTATATAGATTTTCCTTTTTGATAACAGAAATAGTAGGCTGACAAATCAAACACACTGGCTTTTCATTAAACAGAGAAAACAAAAATTCGAGTTCCCACCAAGAGTTAAAAGTATGATTCTCTTCGGTAACTTTTCGTTTTCTTCTCGCCATATTGGTTTTTTCTTTTTAGAAACAAATGTCCTTTCAAAAATCTTTCCTGTTATCTCTCAGAACTTCTTCATAAGTGATACCACAAACACAACTTTTATTCTGCGTTATACTCCGAGAATGGGTCAAACTCTGGAAATAAATACAAGCCACTGGTCTTTTTCCTTTTAAAAATAAAGGATGGGCATTTATTCCCCCCACCCCTCCCCCTAACCCAGTTAGGTTTATTTCAAATAGGTATCAAATAGTCCTAGGAGTCATTTTTATTATCCTTGTTCTATTATTAACATTCTGTCCAGAACTTGCCTTTGTAGCGATCAATGTATTCAAAACCAATCCTGGGAGACACTGGCATTCTTATGACTTATGATGACCAGGAAGCTACAAATCAAATTCGTTGAGTGACCCTTGGCCCCGCCCTCACCCCATCAAACCAAAATAACGAATTTCAGGATTGCCCTATCAGACTATCAGGCTGTATCGGATTTCAGGCTACCCTAAGTTTCCCAATTGTTCACATGACACGCCCTGAACATAAATCTATCAAACCACCAACATCTTTTGCCGCACCCCACCCCACCCCATCTTATTAAAAATGCCACAACTCTCATGTTTGTCTCTAAAAAATCATAAAAAATACTGAATCACACTAGTTATTAATTTATTTTTATTTATTTATTTTTAAAGAAAAGAAAAATTGTACAAAGATTTGGCTGGCCATAATAGATAGGTCCCATGTGACCCGCGGGCTGGACAGCACTGCCCTAACACCTTCTATTTTCCGAAAATTCTAAGCTATACCTAACCCAAACCCTAAAACTTACTAAAACCTTCCACTTCCATTTTTGAAAATCCTTTTAGAATTTATAGCACTCTAATTTCCAGCAACAGGTAGCGACGTGACGTCACAGTCGAGATTCTTCTGATCAGCCAAGACATTATATGATTATACTTTACGGAGTGTCTACTGCTACGACAAAGTAACGGCAGACAACCCGCGCGGATGTGGCTGGTGCTACGACATGTCGTAACGCCAGCAACACCCGCCCGGGTTGTCTGCCGTTACGACAGGTTACGACATGTCGTAAACAATTTTCTGTATTTCAATTATGCTATTACTATTACTTATACTTAAATACTAAACTATAATTCTCATAATGAAATATCATGATCACTTGATAAGCTTATTAATGAATTTTAAAGGATTTTAAAAAATCTAGATTGAGCCATTAAATGAAAAACAGTTATAAATTTAAAAAATTACTCTCTCAGCAGCTGCGCTAGATCAAATGATAGCACGATTGCTTCTCAAATGATATAATACTATAGATTGCGGGATCGAATCCCGCTGCCGTCATGTTTTTTTTTTATTTTTAATTTCATTTATTATTATTACTTTTAAAAAAATCATAATGAGTATGCTGATAATGTTTGTTATTATTCCGAAAAGCAGATACGTTGAATAAATCTGTTAAAATAAAAATATTTAGATTTTAGACATGTCGTAACTCTAGCAACATCCGACCGGGTCGTCTGCTGCTACGACAGTCGTAAAAATGTGATATGTGCTTACTTACAGTTACGACTAAAGCCACTAAAGCTGTATTTAATTATGTTACTGTTACTTAATTGTTTGGAAGATATTTTTGAAACATTCTCTGAATTGAATTGAAGGCATCGCGAAAAAGTGCTGAACGCAAGCTGGGGGATGCGGGATTTGAAGCCATTGTCAGACGAAGGAGGAATAGTGCATCGTACCCCGCAGACTTGCTCGTCATGAAAAGTGCAAAGAGAGGCGGGGGGGGGGGGGGGGTGCTGAGAAAACGGACACAAACAGCAGCACGAAGGGGTAAAAGGGCGAGTAAACGAAGAGTCCTGTGCTGTTGTTATTACCTGCCCCCCCCCCCACTCTTCAATAGTAATAGTATTAGTAATAGAGTGAAAATGAGGTAGAAGAATGAATGGAATGGTGAATGGTTTCCTGTGACAAGTCTGCACACGGCACATTTTATTATTCCACACGAAACGACGAATTATTTTAGGCCTTCATTCTTGCGATTGTGCGCGAATCGTTGCTTGAGGATTTTCATTTACGGCTTTAGGCTTTACGGTATACTAAATTTTAACGCATCGGCATCACTTACACAAGTATACTATAGTATAGCAAAATCGGCTGATATATTTATAATCGGTAGACCAATATTATATTAAAATTAAATCCATTTAAATAATTTATTTAAATAAATTTAGATTTTAGAATTAATGCACACACAAATAATGTCGTATTATAATATTAATTAATATATATGCGTATACAATATAAAGAAGAGTTTGTTAAGATTTAATTATTTCCAGGTGTCTACTGCAAAGAGTGACTAAAACTAGTCGTAGCAGAAGTTGCGTATGTCGTAGCACTAGTTTCCTGACTAGCGCTACGACATGTCGTAACGCTAGCAACATCCGACCGGTTCGTCTGCTGTTACGACAATCTTGTCGTAACGCTAGCAACATCCGACCGGATCGTCTGCTGTTACGACATGTCGTAGCACTAGTTTCCTGACTAGCGCTACGACATGTCGTAACGCTAGCAACATCCGACCAGGTCGTCTGCTGCTACGACAAAATTGTCGTAGCGCTAGCCACATCCTATACTTTATAGCCTACTAAGACTAGTCATAGCAGAAGTTGCGTATGTCGTTTCGCTAGCAATATCCCATCGAATCTGTTGCTACGCAGCTACTGTCCTAGCAGCAGTTTCCTGGCTAGGTCGGCTAGGACTACTGAGTCTGCTGAAGAAGTCTACAGTACAGTCTACAGTCTACAGTGACACTGTCACTGACAGTCTACAGACATGTCGTAACGCTAGTAACATCCTTTTTAATTTAAAATAATAATACAACTACAACTTACTTTGACTGATTAGTTAATAATCATATATTGCTTTACAACAAGTGTTCGCATGCTCTTGAGTTTAAAAGGGGTTTTTACTTCTAAAAGTTATTAAAGTGAATTCGTAAGTAAGGATGAAGTGTTTATTTATTTTTTTTATATTTTCTTTGGCCAGATTTTTGTTTTCTTTCTGCCACAGGTGAAAAGGAATATTCATGCCCCTAACTAAATCATATAAAATAAGATTCGGCGGTCTCAGGTCACAGTGAGATCGTATTAATTGCTATTGTAACCTCATCCCTCCCTGAGTCCAAAATCCATAATTTCCAGTCTTATCTTGTATGTTACAGACGCTCCTTCTATACAGAAATTATTGTTTGGGAATAAGCATGGCAATAAAATGGAAACAGGAATATGTTTCTTGATGGCCGATGGATGATTCCATACCGAACTGCAAGAACCTTTAAAAGTATTAAAGTGCAACATATTGTTTTTTCCAGGCTCATCTCATTACCGAAGGCAAATAGTTTTGGACAATTATACGGTGCATTAAAGCATTAAATAAATGTCCTGGACACCAACTATTATTAAGCAATTAAAAAAAAAAAATATTCACACACAACGCATAGCATATGTTTAAAAAAATCGAACAAAACCCAAATGACTATGTATCTTATCTTATCTATACAGACGCTCCTTCTATGCAGAAAATAAATGCGTCCACAGCTATGGCGGATTAAGGGGGGGGCTGAGCGGGCTAAAGCCAGGGGCCCCCGACGGTTTAGGGGCCCCCAAACTTTTTATATTTATAATAAAAGTGTACAAATGTTTGCACGAACCCTTGAAAATATTAAAAAATTAACAAATTTGTAAATCGCGAATCAGACCGGATACGATTGATAGTGTTGATAATCGATAAAACGTGATTTAATTGGCTCACTTCGTGAACATAGTATAAAGTATGGTAGTGAGTATAGCCTCGTCAAAACGACCCAATATGCGGCTGCATACGCGCTCGTTCACTTCCGGTTATTGCTATTCTTAGTAATATTTTTTTTATAACGTTAAAAATTTCATTGAAATGTGTGGCTGTGTGGTCATATAGATAGTACGATAGTACGCTACATCGCAGGTCCGGGGTTCGATTTCTTATTGATGCCTATTTTTTTTTTTTTTCAAACAATACTACATGAATTCATTATGAATAAGTATTTTTTTTTTTTAATGGTTTGTTTTGATGTTAGGCTTAGGGATAGACTTTAGGGTTACGTTAAGTGATAGTTATTAGGGTTTGGGTTAGGTTTAGTGATAGT